>JANKKB010025367.1:7494-24826 GCA_026225775.1 Bursera palmeri | reverse complement strand
GCCAGTGAACATGCAAACAGATTTTGTTGGTGAACCACCGCAGCAACCACAACCTTTAGAGCTGGACAATCTATATGAACATTATATTGAAGCCATTATTTCAATGAGCATGAATCAGTCTTTTTGGAAGAAGAGCAGCTACAATCACAACCTCTGCAGCTAGACAATGCCCGTAAACTTTATTTTCCACAGATCAAATTTTACAAAACATAACACACTAGAAAAATAAAAAATCTTCACATCTATATAGAAATAACTTAAAAGTAAATAGTCACACACTAATTCACAAAAAACATAAACTGAAAACCAACAGTCAGAAAACGCTTCGTGAAAAAATTAAACAACGAACCAAAGTATAGATATATAAAATAAATAACTTTATTACCAAAATATTACAACTCCTCATGAAAGTAATCATGTCTAAATCTAAATACTAATATTTAATAAAAAAAAATACATTATTTATCAAACACAACTCTTAAGCATACCCACGCATTGCCCCCAACCCATCTAGTTCAGTATAAATTATAAATGTCTCCTCTATCTAGTAGTAATGAGCAATATGAATTAGAAAGAAGTACCATATCTAACTTCTCGTTTAACCAAACCAAAACATTGTTAGAAAAAGTTTTTCTGTATTTGACCTTCCGGTTAGGACCTCGTTTTAGATTCTGTGGCTGCCAGGGGAACGAACAGAGGACGTGGCTAAAACGTCACGTGGGAAATGACGATTCATTCATGTGGCCAAGTATTTACGTTCATGAATCTTTCACTTAAAGTGATTCTATTAAATTCACCATGTGAAAAAATAAAATTATTAAAAAAATCGACCCTTTACCAAAAAATATATATATATATATATTTTCCTTATCGAATTATAAATTGTACACAAATCAAAACCATCAAGGTCAAGGATGACCGTCAAAAATGGTCTATCCATTCCATACCCGAATTAGGAGTCAGCAACTCCTAAATCTAATAAAAATGTCAACTAAAAATTCCAAAGAAATGCATCTTCAACTAAGATGCCATCAAGATTTCCGTCTCCATAATCAACGGCTGGGAGTGGTGATGATGCAAGAATATCTTTATACAGATCATCAAGATCCTCAAAAACCATCCCATAATCCGACCCGTAATTACTCGAATCCGTGGTCGTTAAAAGATCCAAGAATGACCCGTTAAAAGCACCGTCACTCTCCAACTGTACCGTGTCCTCTGAAATTGACGTTGACGGAGACGGAGACGAATACTCCGTTTGTGATTCCGACAACTGACTCGTTGAGGGCTCGGAATTCGCGAACCTCGCCGAAATCGCTTGAATCTCGGAGGGATTAAGCGAGCGGCCAGTGCCAACGGCTATGTCGGGGAGATTGTCGGGGAAATTAAACTTGGCGGAGTACCCACGCAAGCAAAAAAGTGCAGCGTCGAAGGCACGGGCGGCTTTTTGAGGTGTGTCGTAGGATCCCAACCAAATTCGCTGGCGGCTGTTTGGTAGTCTGATTTCGGACACCCATTTTCCCCACTTTCGCTGTCGGACACCCTTGTAAAGAGATTCATTTCTCTCCGCAGATAATTTCTTGTCGGTTTTGTTCGTTTTGTTGGACTGTTTCACCATAGTTGGAAATGTTTTGTTTTGTTTTCTCAGTTGAGTCGAAGTGAAGTGAAGCTGATATAAGACTTCCACTTAGAAATTCACTTGGGTTCGGATGATGTTTGTTTGTTATTCACTTTGAGGATGGAATTTGCGGCTGGGTATGATATATATAGGTGGGAGGGAAGGGGGGTCTCAGTCAACTCGAAAGTGGAAAAGCGAGTTGAATTCGAGCCGCAAACGAAAAAGTATGGGACACGTGGCAGTTTTGGACAGGTGTAGTTTAATGCTTCTGGATTACGCGGGGAGGTTTGGTGTTCACGTTTGTCTTTTATTTCTCGTGATTAATTTTCGAGTTCAAAAATACTATATATTAAAACCACGTCACCACAAAAAAGTCCCTCCCACCTGAAAGTAAATAAATTAAACATCTAACTATTCGATAGATTAAATAAATAATTTAGAATCTGCATATATATAAAATCTATAAATTATCTTATTTAGTTTCATAATCAATCCTATCTCAATATTATACTAAGTGCCAACGGAGGAATTGTGCTTACGTCATCCGCCCTAACATCAATTTGGGAAGAAATTTCTGTAAACGACTAAGCGCACATAGATACGCGCTCTTGCTCTTGCGCTTACTGCATGGATGATTGGAGGTTGAATGCAGATGGTTCTATCCTAGTCTAGCTATCGTTGACCAGTGAATTGCTTCATCACAAATTCCTAAGATTGGATTCAACGGAACCGAAGATCGAAGCAGACATCAATGTCATTAATTCAAAATAATCTAGAAATTTGTTAGGGTAAAGGAGACATGTGTAAAACCCCAAAATCAGTAACATAAGATTTTTCAAATTTAGAAATTTGTTAATGATCAAGGATGTGAAAAAAAATAAAAAATAAAAATTATTGACAAGATAGCATTATTACTTTATGCCAAATTGATGGGATAAGAAAATTTTATTAATAAAAAAAATTACACCTCATATGGGGATATAATAAATTATTCCTTTAAAATATAAATACTTATTTTTCTAGCAAAAGCAGTATATTTGATAATATGTTTTAAGCTGTTTGACAATAAGTTGCTATAAATTAAATTGGTTTTACATGTCTATTTTAATATATATTATACTTATAAATTTATTTTATTTTACATGTATTTATTTAATATGCTTTTATGAATTTTTAATTTTTTTATAGATATATGTCTATTTTGGATTTATAATATTAATTTTAAATTATTTTTTGGTATTAAATTAAATTTAAAAAATAATTTAAATTTTGATTAGCTATAGAATTCATATATTCTTTTTTTAATTAAGTTTTTAAAATATCATGAATGTTATTATATAAATATAATTATAAATTATTAAAAATAATTCAAAAAAATTGATTAGAAAATATTGATAATTAAATATTATAAAAGTATAATACAAATATTTATTTTGGTCATTTATATATAATAATGCAAAAGTAATAACAATAATAAACACCTCTATCATGCTTTTAAAAATAGCAAAATAATTTTTAAAATTATTTATCAAATACCTCAAACTTATTTTATAAGCGTTACCATGGTCTCATATACCATAAATATTTTTTAGAACATGTAATAAATCATACTAGAAACCCAATTCACAAGCAAACTAAAGCACCCAAAGCAACAAAGAGAAATTAAGAAAGAATTTGAAAGCCCAACAAAGCAACAAATTTGAGGATCTAATCCTGCATTGAGAATGGTCTTATGCACATTTTGAATATACTTCTCTTTATACTTTCTTTTGTATAAATTTGTTATTAAACCCAATTCCACATTTTGACTACAAATGTTAATGAGATAATTATTTTACATGTTTATAAGTTAAATAGTCAAAAGAAATCTGAGTCCATTACCACATGGATTAGCAATTCTTCAATGTGTGAAGTGGGAATATATGATTTGTATTTAAAAAAAAAAATCATAAATAAATAATCTAGATATAACTTAATAAGTTTAAATCAAAAAATCAAGTTTCATCAGTACAACTTACGTGTTACAAGATAACTAAGAAATCTTGTATTACAAAATATACAAGAAATAAGTCATCATCTTCCCAAATAAACGAAGATGATCTCAATTTCAATATTGGATGCTTTTCAGTTTGACAAATTGGAAACCCAGCCACCACTTCAGAGCCTCGGGCCAGCTCATTGAAAATCTGGGCCTACTTTAATCTATACTTCATCAGGTCCCTGTAAAAGGCCACGAAGCTAGCCTCTAGGCCTTTTAAAACACTCGTAAAATTAATAATCATTTATTATTAGAATAAATTATCAACACATTACTAAAATTAAAAAAAAACACTCTTCTTGAACCAAAAATAATCATTGTCATTCACAATACTTGTTAAACATATAATTTAGATAATATTTTTTTTAAAAAATATACGTGGAATAAGTTTTTTCAAAACAATTTGACTTGGGTTAAAATTTAAAATTATATCATAAGTAAACTATTTTATCATGTAATAGTGTAATATTTGACATTATTTTATTAATATATTTAGAATTATTTTTAGTGGATTTGTGGCCCTTTTGAAACTATTGTTACTTAAGAATAACTAGCCAACCTGTTTTTACACTACCTTAAAAAAAAAAAAAAAAAAGAACAAAATTGCCTTTATTTTTTAAAGTTTATCAAAAAAAAATTATAATTAATTAAAATATAATTTATAATATAATCGTTTAATCACTTTATAATTATCAATTTAAAAAAATTAAAAAACTTTGTTTTTTCAAACAATTCCTTAGCTTTGGTACTGTTTTTGCAATTGTTTGAGTTATATTTATATATCGGGTCAGGCAAAGAGTTGGTCCAGAAAATTCTATGGTTGGTTCATCTTCATTACGTTTGTGAATTATGATGCCTATTACGCCTTCCCACCTAAACGCAACCGTTTTAACAAATGGGATGGGTTATTGGATTGGAGAGAGTGGAGCGTGGGAAGCAATCGCACACTTCCTTCACTTACATCACAGCCCAAAATTAAAATTCTAGAAGCATCTTGTCATTTCTTAAAAAACCCTCTACTTAACACAACGCCTTCTAGGGTTTTATCTTCTCGACACTTCCTCCATTTCTAATTTCTAACCGAACCTTATCAAATCAAACCACTCAACTCTCTCTCTCTCTCAATCTCAATATCTACAGAATGTCGACCGCTCAGCTAACGGCGTCATCAATTACGGTTCCCGCAAGGAGCTTCACGTCATTTGAAGCTCTAAGACCGTCGTCTGTCAGGTTCACTTCTGCTCGTGTTGGTCTTAGTCAACGCTCTTTCCGTCCTCTTATCGTTAAAGCAGCTACTGTCGTGGCTCCTAAGGTAATGTCTACTTTTCAATTTATTTTCTTTTTGCTGTCAATGCATTAAAAATTAGTTATTACTAATTATTTTGGTTTAATTGTTTAATGCTTTGGTTCATATGTGGTTTTAAAAATTAATATCGTTTATGGATTTCGAGAGACGTTAAAGAGTATTAATTGGGAGTGTTTTTAAGGAGACGCTTTCGAGTGAAAGCGATTTCTAGAAAAGCACCTATCTAGTGCTTGTCTAGAAGTACTTCAATTACGTTTCTTCGCCAAAAATGCGACTTTTAGAACATTTGTTTATTCAAACTCTATTTTAGGTTTCAGATTGACATTACAAAATAGTTGCACAAGTGTTTGTGGCAATTCGAAAGCAATTTTGACAGTATATAATGCAATCTCAAAAGCACTATTTATTTGAAGCTGTCATGCATGAGCCTGCCATATGATTTGGGTCGCAAAATCTATGTATTTTATTTTTTTGAATGGGTTGTATAATGAGTGTTTGGTTCTAAATGTTTGCTTTTATTGTCTGACCCGGCATTATTCCTTGTTAGTTTCATGCTAATGAGACCTTGTGAACCAATTACGGCATTCTTATAGTTTTTTTCATATTCAATCAATTTATTCAAGTTCTTCCCTTACGCGATTCCTTTGCTATTCTGTGGCTCTGCAGTACACTAAAATTAAACCCTTGGGTGATAGAGTGCTGGTTAAAATTAAGACAGTAGAGGAGAAAACTGAGGGTGGTATTTTACTACCAACTACAGCACAGTCAAAACCTCAAAGCGGTGAGGTTGTCGCTGTTGGTGAGGGAAGGTCAATCGGGAAGACCAAAGTGGACATTTCAGTGAAGGTGATTTTGTGATCGGATATATATATACACACACACACACACACAAATAGTTTTGTTGCCTCCATTTTCTTGGCATATTTCACTTACTCACTTAGTGCTTTGTTTGTATAGACTGGAACCCAGGTTGTCTATTCCAAGTATGCAGGGACTGAGGTGGAGTTCGATGGTTCAAACCATCTTATACTGAAGGAGGATGACATTGTTGGCATTCTTGAAACAGATGATATCAAGGATCTCAAGCCTTTGAATGATAGAGTATTCATTAAGGTTTTTATTCTCTCAAAATCTGTTACTCTATTGCTTAGCGTACTTAGTTATACAGGTTTCTGTATATTGGCTTGTTTGTTTATTTAATATCTGGGTGCAGGTTGCGGAAGCTGAGCAGAAAACTGCTGGAGGTTTGCTGCTGACAGAGGCAAGCAAGGAGAAACCTTCAATTGGGGAGGTAAGAGTGTAGCATCTTTTTCCCTTTCCTATAGTCATTAAGGATGTTGTAGATCAATATAACTTATCTCACTTTGATGGAACAGGTGGTAGCTGTTGGACCTGGTCCTCTCGATGAGGAAGGTAACAGGAAAGGACTGTCAATTGAACCAGGGAACACGGTTTTGTACTCCAAGTATGCAGGGAACGACTTTAAGGGCAATGATGGTACCAACTACATTGCTCTAAGAGCATCCGATGTGATGGCTGTGCTCTCTTAGTTGTCTGTTTAGGCGTTATTGATATGTATTACGCATTTTGCTGGCTGGCTGAGTTGCTTCAAGGCATATGGATTTTGAGAATGTAACCTTTACTTTGAATATAATGGATTGCAGCTTTGTCATTCATGAGCTAATTTCTTAATTTTTAATGGAATACCCAAAGTGCATCTTAAATAGATGTAGCGTTGGTAGTTGACATTGGAGTAAAATTATTTGGGAGAGCAAACTTATATGCTAAGTATAGAAAAGCACGAGGGTATGGTTACGTCCAATAATTAGGAGCCAAAAGTTTTGCTAAAAAGTTCCAAGTGAGTAGTTCTTCAAAAGTTCATTCACAACTTTCAGCTCTATTTGTGTTCCGGGCGTGTTGTTCTCATTGTAACGAGGGAAAAACCGTGTCTTTTGAAACGTTGGTGAACTTATGGGAGAGCTTGATCAGATTTTGGCGGTGCTTTTACTCTTAACATAAAAGATTTTGGCGGTGCTTTTACTCAACATAAAAGCGTCTTTGGTTGCTTTTTATAATTTAAAAAAGAAAACATAGTTGTGAGGGCGGAGGATATCGTTAGATGATGCGTTGTCTATTTACATAAACTTTTAAAGTCGTCTTATCGCATCAGCATTGAGCTTTAATTAATTAACTTTCTGCAAAGGTTATTTTGAAGTTTCTCCTTCGACGATGGTGCGTACGGCGGTAAACTTGCAAAGGGTATAAAACAAAAATGATTCTAATCATATGGTGTTGTCACTACATATTCCTGTTCAATGTTGCTCTACGTCACGGTTGCGCATTTACAGCATAACTTAGAGTATGAAAGTGCATGTCAGATGAGATTTGAATTGAGGTAAGCTGTAATTATACACCGATATCTGCCTCTGTGCTCCAACTTCCGGCTGTACTGTACTTCACCTAAATACTACCATCAATTCACGGTCAGAAGTCACGCAGCAGCAGCAGATAGCCAGCAGTATCTCTTTGTCAAGTGTCAACAGCAGTGTTCGGCAGTAACTGCATCTGCATCTGCACCTCACTGTGGGACTCCATTTCTAGTGCTGAGGTTTGCAAACCAGAATAATTATGGTCCTTCATCGGCAGAACACACCAACAGCTCATATTGTCAATGATAGAACTTTTACCGATTAAATGAGGCAGCCGAGTTATCGTCATAGTGTCCTCTCCATGCGTTCCCGCTGTCAGTTCCACTACAAGCTTGATTGGGTACTGGGACATTTCCCAGATCTCCATCCAAGCTTATCTGCTGTACTTCAGCTGCTGAAAGTATCTTTATGCTCTGAACACAGCTTACAAACTCACTGCAACCAAATTACAAATGAGCAGTTGAGAACAAACTAATCAGACAAAAATACTCCCAAGATAATAACAATGTCTTGGAATTCTTGACTTACTCCCATGGGTCATCTCCAACAAGCAAGATGTCATTTTCATGATCCACATAAACTAGCTTCCAGTCGGAACTTTGAGGATCTTCCAGCTGTCCTTCAATTCCAAACATGCGGGCTAGATCATGCCTGAGCTCGTCATAACATTTGTAACGGGTGACATCTATAGATCTTCCTACAGAACCTCGCTTTTGAACCTTCAAAAGTTAAAAGTTGGCATAAACATTTACGATATCAAGGAAAAGAAAAATATAACTCCAGGATGATCCCCTATTTATGCCGACTTTGTTCAAAGAGAAATACATTATCACAATAGTCTGGTAGATGTTAAAAATATTGCAAGATGTCCAGAAATTACTTGGAGCAAAATTACCAACTTGAAAAACAAGAATCAGCAGTTAAAACCGATTAGTATCCCAGAAATACTTTTTTTGTGCTTTTTCCATATGAGTTCAGCAGAGAAGGAAGAAAAACTGAGCATTAAAACCATTGGCTGAGATAGGAATTTTGGTATCAGTAGTCTACCAAATATGTTTCTAGCAAATAATTAAAGGCAAACTTGGCATAATATCTTGCACCTGCATACAGCTGTCATCTCAAGAGATGACCATGTATCAGAAAATGATGCCAAATATCTGGAGGGTGGGTTTTGCCGATTTTTATCAAAATGCAACTACTTTCATTTCAAGTAAGAAGCACTTCTGCAGCAAAGGGGATAAATTAGGTAACTCACCTTCGTATATGTCCGCATACGCTGAGTCTGGTTGGCCCACAATCCACCGCTCAAAACCCCAGCATCATTGATGGCAACATCGTTTGAACAACCAGGCTTGAAAGCTATGTTTGGCACCCCAAATGACTGAGAGCTTATTGCAGCAGTGGACAACTCTGTCTCAATATCTCTTTGAGTACTACCATAGTTATTGAGTAAGTTCTGGAGATCCTTTTGAGAATCATATCCCCTCGACAATAATGTATCAGGTGCCATTCCATCAAGATTAGCTGCAAAAGGAAGGTTGTTCCGAGGGTGTGATTGGGCATCACCATCCAAACAGTAGGTGGGTAGAGAGAAACTCTGCTGGATGTTGCCAGGATCCAGGCAATATGATGTTCCAGAAGAGGAAGCCTCTAATTGATCAGTCACAGTACTTTTGTACTTCAGGTGTTCAGGTCCTTTTGAGATGGGCAACTCATGTTTGATCCTGACATCAGACTTGCCTTGAAGCTCTTGAACCAAATTATTCGTAGGCTCAACCACTGAATCTCCCATCAGGATTGCTGGCCCTTGCTGGCTTCTGTTCAGGAAGTTTGATGGAGAAACCTGACAATTATTGGTAGAAGGTGAGGTTGAACATGATGGAGCATCTCCATCTGTAAGCCCAGATTGTCCTCTAATTCCTGTAAGCGGTTTATGCTGGCCTAGAGGCTGGTTGATAGGTAACTGTTGAGGTTGCACAAGTACTGATGTCGAGAAGCTGTTACCACAAAGCTGCTGTGGCTGCTGCTGCTGATTCTGAGACAGAGGCAGCTGTGATAATTGCTGGTTTTGTTGATGGGCCAACTGTTGCTGTAGAAGCTGAGGTTGCAAAAGTGAGCCTGTTGGAGAGAGTAATTGCTGCTGTTGCTGTTGCTGCAATTTCTGCTGTACCTGGAATTGAAGCTGTTGCTCAGACATGCCCTGCTGTGGTAATTGTTGAACTTGCGATTGTTGCTGTGCCCTCTGTGCAAGACTTTGTTGCAATAACTGAAGGGATGATTGCTGCTGCAATTGTGTCTGTTGCTGGTGCCTCTGTACGTGACTAGGATGTTCCATTTGTTGCTGGAACTGCACGTCCTGTGGTAAGGATGTCAACTGGTATGAATTCTTATTAGAGGAGAGGATACTTTGGGAGGACTGGTTATTGCTTGTCAGTAATTGTTGCTGCTGAAGCTGAGAATAAACAACAGGTTGCTGCCCATTTTGAGTTGGGTTAGCGGAAACTACACCATTATTTACGGGAGCTGGAAGGAACATTTGTTGCTGTGCTTGTGGTTGTTGTTGTTGCTGCTGCTGCTGTTGTTGTTGCTGTCTCTGAGGTAGCAGTGGTTGTGACTGCGACTGTTGGGGAGGTGATGGTTGTGGTGGTGGAGGTTGGTGGTGCTGTTGCTGTTGTTGCTGCTGCTGTGGCTGTTGCTGCTGCTGCTGCTGCTGTTGTGGCTGCTGCTGATGTGGCTGTTGCCGCTGCTGTTGCAGTTGAGGGTGCTGCTGCTGCTGTTGGTTTATAGGATTCTGCAATAATTGCTGCAGCTGATGCTGCTGTTGCTGGGGCCATACAATAGGTGGCTGGGGCAACTGGTTGACTTGGTTTTGTAGATTTGCTTTGTTAAACTGGAGATTTGGCGCAGAGAGTGCAGAAGCTTGAAAATTTAACAACTTGGATGGATCATCAGTGCCGAGATTATTATGCAGGGGATTGGAAGAAACCATGGAAGGGAAGAAACTTGATTGAGCAGCTGGAAACTGATTGTTCTGTTGCATGCTCATCCACTGAACTAAACTCAAACCAGGGAAGATTGAGCTTTGGGCATCCTTCATACCAAAGTCATCTCCAAGCCAGGGCATAGCTCTCTTGAAAGCATTCTCAATGTCAGACTCATCATCTGCAATTGCAATCCTAGAGGTCAGTGATAAGGAAAAATATTGCAAGTGATATACTGCAGAGATTTTTTTCCTGTGTGCTAACTATTGCACGATCCAAAAATTGAGCAGCTTATATATTAATACACACCTAATTGGAGGTATAAATAAATTGGTTTTTTTCTACCTTTTTTGGATACCCAAAATGGTGTTCTAACGCTCTTGATACTTAAACCCTACAGGTGCTGAATATCAGAAAGGCAAGGATTTCATCTTTTTGTCTCCCAACTTATTAAAATTCGACAAGTGGAGCATTTAACAAAAGATGTCTTTCTCACCTCACTATTCAAAGTGCTAATTACATGAAATTTAATGAAAACAATAGTAAAAGCGAACTTGTAATGTTTGATTCTGAAACAGAAACAAGATAGCTGTCTTCACTTAATGCCATTAACTGCAATTTTATGCTAATCTTTTTATTTTAATAGAGATTCAGCAAAGGATAAGAATTTCCAATCGAAGAGCCAAAATGGAAGGCCCAAGCTGTAAAATTTTTTATTAGAGAAAATTATGGTGCATAATTGGAGTGTGGAGAGGCAAGGTGGTAAACTAAGATTTGGATGACTAAAATACATTTCCTTTTCTAAAAATTATGAGGTGGCTAGAAAGTATCAGGGCTCCCTGGTCTAAAAATAGCTGACCACTGCAAAAATGGTTCTAGGAAGACTAAAATTGGTGCAAGTTGACGTGGTTAAAACAAAGATTTGACCTCCAAGCAACTCAGAAAAAATAATATGACCGTGGATGGTGAAGAATGAAGGAAAAGGGAATATACCAAACTACAAGTAGTTCAGGATTGAGGTTTGGTTAAGTTTAATATAATACTGAGTAAATAATCCAAACTCGTTTGCAACTTCAAATGATATCCTATAGTGAGAGAAGCAGTAGAATAAAGAGAAGTTCCATCATATTAGACTCACCTAAGACTTTTGCGAACCTGGATAACAGGGTATCCATTACAGTCCTACATGCATACTCTTCGCAAATATTATATAACTTAAATAAATGGTGATCATTAATTACCTGGCATCCCTGGTTGTTTCGGAAACTTGGGTCTGAAAAAAGGGGGAGGGCAAATGTAGAAAGGAGTTACAACAGGCTCAGTTTCCCATATTGAAACTCGGCTTGGACGTTCACCTGCTGTTGATTCATCCCATCCAACCTGTAAAAGAAATAATTTTGGTGAGATCTCATAACAGATATATGGAATCCAAGATATTTTATGCTTGTAATGGTTCTAGAGAGATCTCAACACAGATATAAGGAATCAGAAAATAAACTAACGTAGGTTTAAAAATTCAAGTGTTCCTTATGCTTACTTCACATAATGCAACTAAACAGATAAAGCCCACTAGAAAAGGCTTACGCAGAAAAACTCTTAAAAGACATGACAGAGCATGATGCTACTGAGACATTAATAGATGCCAGAGATTTTGTTCAAATCCAACTGAATTTTTTAGCAAGCAAAAACCATCAATTTAGATACATTAATAGGACCCAACATTGAGATTTAAGCCTAAAACCTAAAAGCTTAAGCTATAAGGTAAGGATCCAATATTACTATTCAAGTCTAACAAACATGGATCCAATTTAAAGGTATGGATCCGAGAAACTGAGCCAAAATTGGTGGAGATGAGGGATTTCAACAAGAGACCTACTTTGATATTCTATTAAATAACTAATTGACTGTTTAACCAATTAGGTAAGGTCCCAACATTAGTATTGAAGTCTAAAACTACTAATTTGCTATATACCTGAAGATTGCGCCACTGTGAACCTTTCCACCGAACAGGATCTAAATCACTGATACCAGTGATTGTGCCCATATATCTGCGCACTCCTGACTCCTCAGTCTCAAACATCATTCGAAACCTCATGCCAAGTGAAACTTGGGTGTACATTGCTTTATTATACTTGGCTAAGGGAATCACAAACTCAGAAGGGCTTGCCCTGTCAAAATCATTTAAATTTTGTTAGAAATCAATCCTAAATTACTCTATGGTGCTGCAGCTAATTATGTCATAGCAGTACCTTGGATTGTAAAATATAGTAAAGGGGCTGTTATTTGCAGCAGCATGAGCTGCAGCAGCAAGAATTCCAATATGCATGCTGTCACTGGATATGACTGATGAAGAAAGAGCTGGTTGCTGTCTATTAGCACGCCTTATTCCCAAGAGAAGCTGTGACTTTTCATCTCTACAAATAAATCAAATAGCTTCGACTAAGCAGGAGGAACAATAGTAGTTGAAATTTCTTTCTACCAATTATCTACCTCATACCTTATAAAAAGAACCGAATCACCAGCAAACAGTCTTTTAGTGCTAACAAAGACACTCCAACCTGTAGTTAGCAGGTGCCTCTTTGGTTGGCCTGAAAACAAGGCACAATGCACGTTAAATATACTGTTCTACTCATTTCCAACTTGCATAAACATCTAACATGTAAAGCTCTTCAACATGCGTCAGATTAAGTCATGAAATTGACTATCCCTATAAGGCTTTAATAGCTGTGACAATGTTAATCCATTTCTGAAGAATACTATCTATGTCTGGCGTCCTCTTCAGTACTTAACACATAATAAGCCAAAGAAAAATTATTAAAATTATTATTCATATTTCAACTTGTTGAAACATAATCCAAGGTTCAGTCCTCATTTTATTGTGATTTGATATGTATCTTATTCCAAACCTAAGAAGGCAGGCAATTTAACTTGCAAAGAATATATAAACCTAGCTTTGATCCTTAAACGCCTGGATTAAATTGGAAAAACAGACCCTAAAGTATACTCCATCTGATAACAAGGCATGCAAGAAAACAAACAAGCACTTAGCTATATGTATCTTACACTTGTACCCAATAAATTCTAGAAGCACAGACTTGTCCTAAACATATAACAAGAATATAAAACCAAGATTAATATGTAAAACATTTAATATAGAGGGAGTCTTACATGACCAATAGACAACATTCTGGCTTAAAAAACAGTATATCTTAACAAATCAACAATAAAGTGAAAGATTTTAAGATAACAAGTCTTCTGGATGGGAAAATACCACGATAAATATGTCTGAATGTCCATGTAGTTTCATGCAAATCCCTAGCCACAAGCTCCTGAGCAGGTGGTTGCATCGAAAAATCCTGTCAAGACCTCCACTGTGAATGCCAGAAAGATGGATACAGGACCATATAGAACTCTCAGTTTTAAAATAGAGCTAAAATCTGAAAATCTTTTACACACTAGAGGTGGGAAGATTTTCTCTGCTGCTCGACGAGGTACAGAAAATCCACCATGAGTGCTTGTGTCACTTGCTGTAAGAGTTTTGCAGAAAAACTCAGTTGGTTGCCTGTTTTGCTTGAGGCCAATATCAGATGCCAACAATGCTTCCTTTTCATACTGTAGAACAGATATGTCAACCAATTTTTCAATAGGTGCATGTACAACAATCATTTTCAAAAAAAAAAAAAAAAAGGCTGGGCCATTGACTATTAAATTGAATGGCTGACCTACTTTGTTTACAGGTTGAAGTGTCATCTGGGCATAGACCTCATCAGTTTCTGGATCAGCCTGATTCAAAATGAGATTAACTAAATAAATATATTGCGTCAAAAAAGAATCATAGAAACTTTTTTTTCTTCTTTCCCAATTTCACTTCATCAACTCTAAAATATATGTTTTGGCACTGATGTTGCACAGGACCTGCCAGATTCCACAACAAAAATACATCCACCAAGCAATAAGAGTCCATGTGCATATTTAAACTACCTAAATTACTCAGCAACAATCTAAAGACTGTCACCCATATGAACTTGCAATCCAGCAGTTGGGACATGCGCAAGACAGTCTGCTATATATTCAATTGTAGTGCATCGAAATACAGAATTTTCAATTTAAAAGAAAAATTAATAAAACACAGAGTAGAGTGGATTGTCCGAGGCTCTCATACATGCAACGTGACATTATGAAGCATGCAAATCAACTTGGAAGGGAGGTTAGGGTAGCTGGGTATGAAATCTGTCTCCTTTTGCATCGAGGCTGCAACCTGAGATTTTGTAGTAATTCACAGAAAATTACATCAGAAACCAGAATCCAGACAGAGTTGCTCTTCTAGAATCAATGAGAAAGTGACATACTTGCTCGCTGTGGCCTTGCGGGAAGTAAACAACAAGACTTCCAACTGGAGGTAAAGAAACAAGTGGCCCGGCACAAGCATGCCATAACTCTGAATTAATGCTCTTCCTCTCCCCTGTTCACAACCAAAGAGAGTGTCATCACAATCATGCACTAGCTCAAGTTTCAAAAGATTAAATTAGTTTATGAATAAAGAAGAAATTATGAAGGGTAGAAAAAGAAAAAAAATTACGTAACACCTAAAATCAGTAAACCGATAACAACGGCATTTAAGTAGCTGCATAGTTTACGGATACCAGAAATAAAGCTGAGAGGCACTAGGACCCGAAACAAATTCTCTCTCTTGTAAATTTTAGGACAACTCAAGAGGAGTATTGAGGCAAATGAACCGACTCCGTAGACTCTTAGCACTGTTAAATAGCAGAACTCAAAAACAAGCTATGCGTTCTGGCATCAAAACACAAATTCTGGGAATATAGTTGAAACAAATTTGATCCAGGATAAACAATTTTTTAAATTGCCATTAACAAATATGGACTAAATAGAGATACTTGGTTTTCTTTCTCCTGACAATGATAAGTAATACCAAATCGCATTCCAGTTGATTAAAGGCCTCCGTTTTGAATTCCTTCAGCAAGGATATTGAAAATATTCACATTACATAAAACCATACATGCACTTAACCAACAAACAAATATATGCACTCAGAACGAATAAAAGTCTTTCTTTTTCAATGTCTACAGATTATATGTTTGTGATACCAAAATATCACACACATAAATTAAAAATCTTTTNGGTCGTTATTAACAGCAATTTGACCACAATTACGTTCAGACAACTGTCAACATCTTAGTGAAGCTTACTTCGAAAGAAATTTTTTGACCAGAAAAAAAAAATTAATAATGTAGGAAAAACCAGAGTAAGTATCATACACTTACGGATAACCCAAGTGCAAACTATATGGAAATTTCTTGTTGGAATTGATGATAAAACTATATAGAACGAAATTAAGATAATATCGGACGCTGAAGTCAGCAATTGGAAAATTTCTGAATTTGTTTTTGTACTTACTAATCTTTTATTTTTTTCCTTGAAAAAAAAAAAAAAAAGAGTGAGAGAGAGATATCAGACATGAAATTTCTTCGCCGGAGTTTGTACTTTTGTACATATAAAATAGCTTCGTAATTAATCGATGAATAAACATAAACATGCAAGTCCATACACCTTTCAATAAATCACTTTTGGACATGGAAGATATGGTACCTTGATAGAGTCAGAAACTTTCCATTTTAAACAGAAAAAAGGAGAAGAATTTCATTAAAATAGAACCAAAAGTAAATTTAATTCGTATATACAAAAATAGAAACAAAAAACAAAACTGGAAATATAAACAACTNCAGCGATCTGAAGAGTTTACTTATTCCATATTTTGTAAGCATCGGAAGGAAATACAGTGTTAAAGCATCAAGCAAAACTAAATAGTTAATCTTCATGAATATTAGTTAAAAATCAGCTTAAAAGATAGGTAGAAAAAGCATCATAACAACACAAATTGAAGGAATCGAAGTGAATTAAAAGACTTGACATACCTTCTGCAGGATTTGGTAAGAACCCATTTGGTTGAGTCTTCATGCTTACTTGGGAATATATGAAATTATAAAAGCTTTAGCAAGCAATTAAATCCAATCACCCACTGCTTTACTTGACCGAAGATTGAACCTTTTTTAGCATAATAACGATAAAGTCATCACCAACTCCAAACCATATCGCAACATTTGCAACGTCCTTGAAAGGAACCACCTTTAAAACACTCGCATTAATTCAATCCAACAAACCAACCAACGCAAACTTAGAACTTCCTTTCTCGGATACTGTATCTCTTCTCTGACAAGAACCCAGTACTATGCCTTGAGCAAGAAACATCTCCATTAAATCTAGAATCAGAATTATAAAAAAAAATAAAAATAAAAACTGAAACAAGTTCGCTCCTTTTTGAGCAATGAAAACAAACAGATTAGACAGAGGAAGAACTGGGTAGTAACATACGTGTGCCGAAAACAAAAAATCAAAAAATGGGTATCCTCGGTTTTTTTTTTTTTTTTTTTCAAGTGCGTTTTAATTGTCTNCGTGTGCCGAAAACAAAAAATCAAAAAATGTGTATCCTCGGTTTTTTTTTTTTTTTTTTTCAAGTGCGTTTTAATTGTCTCTGGGATCAAGAAAGAAACTGACTTGTCGCCGAGAAATCAGAGGAACAAAAGCAAAAGCAAAAAGACAGCTTTTTTATGTGAAGCAAGCCGACATATAATAGACTCTGGCAAATGGCAATCAGGCCTGGTTAAAAATCACTGGAAAAGATTTAAAAAGTTCTGAAAAAATAAAAATAAAAAATAAATAAAATTGAAGTAACCGGTGTTTTCTACGTTAAATAATAAAGAAAGGAGAAGACAGTAATAATAATAAGAGAGTTAGTTCATAGTGTTGTGTGTTGTGAGCAGACAGCATTATTCTTTGTCATTAAATGCGTCTGAAATTCACCTTAGATTCTTACCAAATTCACATTTCGTGTAAGAGAAATGGTTTCCCTGTTGTTGGGTGGCGATTCGTAATTTTACT
>JANKKB010025352.1:0-11369 GCA_026225775.1 Bursera palmeri | reverse complement strand
TTATAATTAAAAAACTATAAACATTCTAAATGAGTTTCTTGTTTAAAAGAAACCAAGATTTTCAAACAAGTGGATTCTTCAATACATAAATTGTACTCAATTCATCAAAATCAATCCATTGAATCGGGTTTCTGAAACGAGAAAGCTCGGAAATCGTTTGAAGACCAATCAAAACAATTAGCTCCATCCAATCAAAATCAATTCACTCTCTTCCAGAATGAATTGAGTGCTTAGCATCCCTTGTGACAATTGATATTAATGCCAATTACATGCTTCTGAGTTTTTCCAGTAGAAACGTTTTCAATCGGCCAATTGAAATTGGGACAATTGATTTATTAGCTTAGTTTCTTCTCTCAAGTCAAAGTCAAGAGATAACTAATTTTATCTTATTGGCAACTATGGCTGCTTAATTGACTTGGTTTGCAAGACTACTGGGTGACCGCAAATCATGCTTTGAACTTGGAAATATCAACAAGTTAAAGAAAATTCAAAAGCAACTATCATAGATAATTTAATTTATTGAGATTTTCTGAAATATGAAGAAAACGAAGATGGATTTTTTTAGTTTAAGGAATTTTTGTAGATGTAACTTTTCAAAATAGTTTTCAAGAAATAAAATAAATATATTTTGAAGATTGAAGAATATATTTGTGTAGTATTGTAATGAACATATTCTAAAACGATTAAGTTGCAATACATATGATAGGGTTGGGCACAAGTCGGATCGGGTTAGTTAATTTTGTTGAATTTGATCCGTTCGGGTCAAGTTTGGATCGCATTCGCGTCGAATTCAGTTAAATTAATATTATACAATAAATAAAAGTTTTTACATAATATATATATGAAATGAAATGTTACAAAARGTATTATAGGGKGTAAAGGGTTCCAATCTTAGACTTCAGCATATTTTCAACATTAAATGTGCCCACCCCTAACATCTGATGTAACATTATAAACACATAAACTTTGTAAGGAATAAACAAAATTATAAATAAACATACACAACTTTTATATTGTTAATTATTTGGAAAATCATATTATTTATTCACAAGTTTTTGTAATCTTGTACAAGTTTTATAGGCATTTGATATAGTTATTTAAAAAATGGATTATATGAACCTCTAAAATAGAATACTCTCCATGACGATCTTTTTAGTATATTCACTAATTTAAAATTTGAATAATTTAATTTTTACCAAAAATATAAATAATTTCAAAAATAAATACATATTTACCAATAGAAGTTTAATAGTTTAATTTTGATATTCAAACTGGAAAAAAAAAATACTATAAAAATAAAATATTGATTATAATTTATTAAAAAAATATTTTGGTAAATCACTTCTTTCATCAAATTTTGATGAAAATCCTATTTTTAAATTCTGATTTTCACAGAATTAATATTTATTTATTAATTTAAAATTGACTCTAAATGTTCTATTCAAAACTATTCATGTTTTAGATTTTTTTTTTTTTTTTAGTTTAATAATGGATATACTTAAAAAAGAAGTATTAAACAATTTTTGAAGTTCATATAATATTACCGATTTAAAAATTGAAATTAAATTACGCAAAGACAATAATAATGTCAATAAATACTTTAACCAATTTTAGAGAAATAATTAATAGAGTATATCCCAAATATATGAACACGAACCAATTATTTTACATTAAAGAAGACGCATTTGTTGATGACTTGGACGAGGTTTGAAATGTATAGTCATACTTTGAAATTTGTTGCTCTTTTGGTCCTAAAAAACTTCTTAAATAAGATAAAACTCATCAAATTCTTGAAACTGTCAAACAATAAAATAGTACAAATCAGTCCTTTCATTTCCATTCTATTAACCAAATCAATTGAAGAAGAAAGTCTCGCTCTCTTTTCCCTTTCACCAAAGTATTTGTGTTGAACTGACCAATTCACCTTCCACCATATTCTCATAGAAAGATACTTAAATAGCCATTTCACATATGCTTGGAAAACTTACATAAATGTTCTTAAACTACAACAACTATCTACAATGTCTAAATAAATATATTTTTCTGGTAAGCAGGCAACCATAGAGGAACAGTAGGCCATCTTCAATAATTCAAGCAAATGCAGCCAGCACCCATTTGACCTTGAAGAAGAACTAGTTCAACTCTTCCGAAATCTAATAGCATCAAAATATAATCGTGTTGCATCATTGCAGCAGGTAGACTGGGAGCACATCGTTAATCTTGATAAGACGGCCAATACGTTCTACATATCATTTACAAGCGATCATATTGTCCATAGAGGGTTGACTCCCATTAATTCAGTCTATAACCTCTTAGAGCTCCCTTCTGGTTGAATTAACCCTTCTTTGCTCTATGACATTTGGAGGAAGCTCAAGCCAAGAATCTATTATAGCTATTTCCTTCCAAACAACTGTTCCCTTAAGATCATGACTACATGTTCAAGAACCTCACCATTTTCTACCAAATACTGTTCAGCTGAATGTCTATCGCTGAAAGCCTCCCCTTCTATTGTGTAATTACTTCCTTCTTTCATGATAACTCCATATTCACAAGCCAATTCCAAAACCTCAGGTTCACGGCAGATGCCTTTCCCAAACTCGATCACCAGATCAGCTTTCTTCATAGCAGGAGCNCAATTTATTTTTGACCACTTGCACGCAAACCCCAAGACCAGTTATCTGAAGAACAGGATGATAAAACATGAACCTCAATAACTTGAGAAACAATTACATAACCCAAAAAACTTCGATTAAAACAAATGACCATGACAAAAAATGAGAACACAAGAAAAACAATCACCATATTAAAGCAAATTTTATAAACAAAAACCTTCCTCAATAAATGAACAGAAACAGGTTAAGCTACGTCAATTTATGTGGAATCTAAGACAAATGAACTGCAATAAAAGTCCTTTTACATGACTGGATAAATTCATTACTTCATCTAAGACTAAGATAATCAAGGAGCGAACCAGTAAAGCTCCAGAACGATGATCCAAAGTGACTTCAAAATTTTCAAATATTTATGCAAAAGGCTCTAAANAGCCATATCCAGTGATCTTATACCATGGAATCTTAAGCAATTTTTTCATTTTGCATGTGTGAAACAAAATGAGACTGCAGCAGCAGAAATTGCATTTAAACAACTGCAGAAGCTTCTGTATTATCCATTCTATCCTTTATCTATCTTCCTGTAGTAAAAAATTATTTTCTCCCAATTTCTTTTTTCATTTTAAAGTCTTCCACAGACGCGGTTGGACCATCAATTCCAAAGTGCAAGTCATGAATTAGAAATCCCGGCAACCAACAAAGCCCTAAAAAAATGAGTACGTCTTTCCTTAAACTAGTCTGAGATTAGACTTTCATCAAGGCAGCAACTACTTTATCTCAAGAACAGTCAATTTAACAGAGGCATGCAACTATAATCTGATTCACAATTTTAATTTGTTTGAGGTCCTCTGCAAGTTTCCTTTCATCATGTTCTAAACCATGATAAAAAAAGCATGTAATATTGAGGATTATTGTTTTTAGTTAATATGCAAAGTGTAAAGCAATCAAAGAAATCAATAAAATTACAAATATATATGCATACCCAGAACAGGATTGAAGAAGAAAGTCTACTTGGCCACTTCCAATTAGTTGACAGAGACATGAAGAACTTAGCATTGGCAAGGGTAGTTACATACTTAATTTTGCTTCTTTTAAAAAGACAAATCCAAGGACCCCAATAAACATATTCATGCTCCTTATTGTCAGAAGTGCAAGAAGATCTACCTTGTCTCCATCCTTGAGCAATCTTGCTCTCATCATTCTTAAACGTAGAGCTGCAAAAAATTTTAGTGCATTTCCACCACAAGTGACCTCATCCATACGTCCAAAAACTTGACTTGATTTTACATTTGACCTAACCTGGATATAGAAATAACAGGAATTGTTANGTGCCATATATTCTACCATAAGATAGAGTTTATACAAAAGAAATTTGAAATGTTTTATTGACAGGCACTTAACCTGGTTAAGAAAAATAATAAGGGTACGAGACTGGCATAACGAATAATGAATTTTTCGAAGTGCTTGTGCCATTATTCTTGATTGTACATCCCTGTACATGCCACCAACAGGAGCATCAAGTTCACATTGGGGCACAAGGGCTGCAACCTGAGAAACCCATATATCGAGACGATTATTTGTGTTAACAATGAAGAGGAAGAAAGATAAAAGTGATCCTATCACTAACCATCTATAATCATGATGCACAATAATGTCTCTGCCAATTGTCATCAAAAGCATGCCTAGGCTACCACAAAGTGTGCCAAAGTAGAAAAACACTTCTACTCTAAACGTAACAGCACATTTTGTTGAAGTTCAAATTACAAAGGAAACGTTTTTCCTTTTTTTTTTTTTCTTTTATTTATGGCAAATTTTATTAGCTAAAACATATTAAGACNCAAATTACAAATGAAACGTTTTTCCTTTTTTTTTTTTTCTTTTATTTATGGCAAATTTTATTAGCTAAAACATATTCAGACTTCTCAAGCTCCAAACTTTACATGAGATTCTGACAAACAGCATCATCTCCCCTAAATATTATAAAGTTTGTCAGAGATCTCCTTCGACTAAAAACAAATATATTGGAATCTGCTTATATTTCGGTAAAGAATCAAAAAATACCAATGAGCTTATCCCTTTCATACTTTCCCAATACAAATTATTCATAAAAATATCTGCTGACCAACTTCCAACTAAATAACAATTTTTAACAGATTACTATTTCTGTGGCCAATGAACTATACATGTTCATTTGATAAATATGAACTCCTTACATCATTTGTGGGGTTGACAACCTCTTTACATACACTGGACAAAAGAGTACAACAATAATACACTTCAACTAATGACAAGATGGCACTTCCACCTATTGGTAATAGGACACCAACATATTGAAAGAAAAACAATAATCTCTCTTCGTGATAAAAGACAGATCAAAGATCCACATCAATGGTATTATCTCAGATCTTCAGATGTAAAAAGTTTTATATTGCTACTTCCAAAATAATCATCTTTGACCTCTAAAACTTGAACTAGAAAGAGATTGAGAAAAAATAATATCAAACAAAAATATATTTAAATTTGAAATTTCATTTATCGAAAGCTTATTCTGACTCAACAAGAGTTACACAATGTAGGAGATCATAAACACTGCTGCTACTGAGAATCCAGGATTGCCTCAGTCAAGAATCATATTGCAGTGCTTATTTTAAATTTATGATCTGTACGAACTATTGAATGTGTCATTTAAGTAAACGGTCAATTGTAGTGTGAAATTTTTGGAATCTGCTAATCCCACCTGAATGCAGGGAGTTTAACATTCAATGGAATAGGCCACAGCAAAAGACGAGCTTTTTTGGAGTTACTGCCTCTCTCTCTCTTCTTTCACTTCCATCTTAACTTCGTTTCTCCCTTCTTAAGCTTTCTTTCAAACGATATTAGCCAAATAGCCAATAGGCTAAAACAAATATCTTTCAATCCATTGGAGCTTTTCTCTCTTTTTAATGTCTTTCCTCTTGCAATTACTAGACTTTACTTTGTTCACAAGCATTGTTGCCATTGGAAAAACTGCAGTCATCTATGAAATGAATCACTTACACTATCAACCACGATTACGTCCACAGCCCCACTTTTGGTCAGTGTATTGACCACACACAGCAAATTTTCTGCAGAATCGGGATGCGCGATCAGAAGATTTTCAGTGTCTACGCCCATTGCTTCTACAAGAGAAGGATCCATTGCATTCTCTACATCAAGATACGCACAGTATCCTGCCAAAGAAAAGAATTATAAAAGCAAAGAAAATCTTAGATTTTATGAAAACCACAGATAGATAAAAAAATTACTTGAACCTGAATAACTAAATATACAATAATAACATCTCTTTCATGTGACAATAAAAGTCATAAATGCCAAAATGAAATCAGGCAAATAATAAGTGACCTAAGTAATGCTTTTAAGACAAGTTTCTCTTGGGTCTCCAATAACCTAACATTGCCAGGTTCACAGAAGAGAAATGAACCGTCCTTAAATGGTTTGCAAACTGCCGCAACCAAAGAAAATAAAGAGATATTTCTTTCTTACTCGTATCCAATAATTGTCAACAGGAAGGTTGGGATTACAAACCACAGTCACCAAAAATTGATCTTCTTAGGCAAAGATATTGAAACTTTACGTAATTATGGTGCATGATAATACTTAAAGAAATAACGGAGTAAAAGAATCCAGTGAAACGTCAAAATGTTGTGTCAATGCTGCAGTAACTTGATCAAAAACCACGCAACAAATAATCCAAAGAATAACAACTACTTAAAACAAGATGCAATTAGGTAGTAAGACCACATATCTTATGGTGAAGTTATCCTGATTCGATTCAAAAACAAACTTCACGTCCATGTCCACGTCATGGGTTCTAACCAGAACAACAAACTGCCGAATGAAATCTCATTAAATTCCCCCAAACCCCTATGGAAAAATAATAAATTTTGCATCACATGCCTGGCTCTTTATGTGATAAAGCTATGCATGTACTCACAAACATATGCAAAGGACTTAGGATTATTAAATTAAAAAGTATGACAACCAGTTTTGCAACTGAATTGTGAAGTATCACCACACTCATGAACAACATCAGGAGTCCAAACTCACTGATGCCAAAAATTGGTACCATAATCTCAGATAAGCTTCCACTGATTCAAATCCAAACTCATATATCTCTCCATAACCACAAACTATTACAAAATTAGTCACAAAATGAATAGGAACCGGCATAAAGAAAATGAATTGGGAAGGTTTGGAATTCAATCACAAGAAAATAGGTAACTAGAGGGTCAAACCCATCAATAAATACAGCATATACTGGCCAAAATCACATGCAATATGACTGAGTCTTAAAATATTCACTCATGGTCTACATTCCATCAAGTGAAGTATTTCTTGGTCCAGTGCAAGATAAAACCATCTATTAGAAATTAAGGGAAAAAATATCAACATGATCAAAATTTTAGGCTATCTAAACAGTAGATCATAGCCAGGAATTTATTAATAATCCATTAATGATCAAGATCAGAGCACGATCAACAACCTAATAAGAAGCAGTGAGCACGGAGACAACTCCATTGAAAATTTTACCATAAGCGTTAACTTTGGTATTAATCTTTACTCCTTGCAAGAACTAGGTTGAGATGTATTAACAAACTATTCTTCATTGCGAGCCATTCCCCAGTCTCGGTGAAAATATGCCCCCAGAGTGTTGGGACCAGATTCAGAGAACAATCTACTAATGGAGGAATTACCAGTCACCCACTTTCTAATGGAGAAATTCTCCAAAGCAATATGATGAATTCTAAATTAACAGGTGATATGTAGAAACATAATGCAGGACACGATTTGAGCAGAACACAATCTCACATGAGTCTGTCCCAAGCTAAGCAGAAAGTATTTGGTAATTAGGACTAACGATTGGCAAAAGAAGATACATATATTGCTACACAGGTTAAACAAAAGAATTCAAGTGATACTATACAAAGTTCTAATCACTAATTATCAGAAGACAAAACCAATACGCACCTCCAAGCTTTTGAGCTTCCTTGATAACATGAAGAGCCAGAGTTGTCTTGCCAGATGCTTCTCGCCCATATATTTCTACAATTCTTCCCTACAAAGGCCAATTAGATCTCTCACCAAAGTTGTATAAGCATTTTTCATGTCTAATAACAGTGACTGTTAAATCTGTATGAAAAGAGCCGGCACTTACCAAATAAACATTCATATGAAAGCAAGCACTATATAAATTACAAAAAAAAAAAAAAAAAAAAGCATACATATGCTCATTCTTTATCAAATTTCCATTCANTATAAATTACAAAAAAAAAAAAAAAAAAAAAAAAAAGCATACATATGCTCATTCTTTATCAAATTTCCATTCAGCAACGCCAAGTGTTGAGGTATGATACACCCACCACAATTTGATTGCCCAACATTCATCATCAAATTAGAGACACACAAAGGCTTAAGCTCTCAGAAGAAATGGCCAATAAATCATGAAAGGATAAGATCACTAACTAAAAGCAAATACCCATTCCACCTCAATGTAATTCTAAAGTGCCAGCATGTAGGCTATGGTCAAGCATCAAGTAAAACTTAGCAGCAAGCAAATATTAAGAAGTTAAAGAGAATATCTATTTTCCAACCAATACATCAAAAAAATAATTTCTAAAGTTTGTTAAAGAATGTATTGATGTTAAAAATTCCAATATTTGGTCTAAGCATCAATTTCAATCAACTAATATCAAGAAGGAAAGTATGAAAAGTTTACTGCTAAAAGTACTAAGAGAAATAAAGTAATGAAGACTGGGATATGCTTGAACAGGGAAGAGTCTGGATTTGACCAGCCCAAAACCTTTATAACAGAGAAAAGAGAGGAAAGAGCTGTAACTCCAAGAAGAACCAATGTTTAGGCATAAAACAAACCTCAAAGAAATGAACTGTCTAGAAAATTAACTATATCCAAAGAGACACTGACATGAACATACAGTAACAATGTTAGATAAGAAATTCAAAGTAACAACACCAACATGAAGTACAGAGTTCAGACCAATGGTTGGAACTCCAAACTGATATATTGAATAATCATTTAAATTCAGCTGAGATAAACTTTGTTTCTTTCTACATTTGGTTAAGAACAAACTTTCAAATACCAGGAATAGGTAAGTTTAATTAGCAATGATCCACACATCATCATCTACAAACAGATTACAGACCAAAAATAAATAATTATTATAATAATTGAACTTTCTTTGACCTTGCCATCTGTGTCAAAATGAGGAACCAAAAGAGGAGCCAAAAAGGAGCTTCACATCCTTAATGTGTCAATCACCAAAATTTTATTTGATGTGAATGTGTCAAAGGTACTATACATTTACAGTAAAATAGGGGCAATAAAACAACAATTCTTTTTCTGTTAATCACCTTTGGTAATCCCCCAATTGCAAGAGCTAAATCAAGCTTTAATGAGCCTGTAGATATTACTGGAGCACGTCGTGTGCCAAAAAATCGCTTCAAAGACAACAAAGATTCTCTACCAAAATCGCCAGCAAGCTGAGAGAGAGCCAGGCGTAGTGCATTATCTTTCTCTATTTCTTCAAGATCATTATGGGGTTCGTCATGTTCAAACTCGGAAACTTCAACTGAAATATAAAAACATTATTGACAAATGAGACCAAATTACTCATTGAAAAAAATCTAAACTAGCATACAGTTAATAAAATACCATAAGACTTGTAAGCAGATTTTACCCAAAAAGAAAATTCAACTCAGCGGTTGTGCAGATTTTGCATGAACACACTATATATTCAGTCTTTCCTCTTAGTCATGGCCTATCTTTCCAGTTTCTTGTCAAATGACAGAATCACATTCTAGTTCAATGCCATCTATGATACCTAAACTAAGTGACTCATATAGACCATCAAAGAATAACAGTATAATTCACTTCCCCTATGATCACAACAGACAAACTTATCCTCCTATTTCACAATCACCTGTTATTGCAACCATAACTACATTTAAGACAAACTATCTGTTTCCAATGGTGCCAGTATGAAGCTGTGCTTCGAAATCCACAATAATGTTACATAATAATTGATAAAAAATTCTAATTAAGATTGTTCATGGCATAATAATGATGGAGCATTGCAAGTAAATAAAGGGAAAAGAGAGAATAGGAGAGGGAGAAATGATAAGTTGCAACTACCTACTGAAGAAAGAAAGCGGGTGTTCATTCCAATACAAGGAATTCCATCTCTTTTTACATTCTGAAGGACAAGAAAAAGCAACCACAAGTGAAATGAGATACACAAAAATTTATTTCATCATATAATCACAGTAGGACTGTAATTAGAAATCTATAAAATAATTTAAAAAAAAAATACCCATTTAACAAGAGACAATAACCGAACAAACGGGCTATGAGCGGAGATAATAACATGAGCATATTGCTATTGAACCACATCATTCTAACAACTCACAGTTATCATAAAGTTGAAACTCTTTCTTATCCTTTTGATAGGTTCATATAGCTAAAACTAACATTAGCAAAGGCATATTCTAAGCTGCTTGCATTATATGTTACAGAACTTAAATTCTTCATTATCAGAAAAATATAAGCAATTGCAATCAAATGTTAAAAAATATTAAGGTTAAATATTGTTGCTAGACCCAAACCTACAAGCTTAAGCATTTAGGTCAAGTGGTTTCTTAACAGAGAAAAAAAAATAGAAATAATTACTAAAAGCCAAGTAGATAGTACACTAAGCGAATGACTGCACTGGTCACATTCTTACAGCTAATAATTTTGATTAAGAGAAAGCATTTTATCACTCGTTGGGCCACATGTGAAAACGAATGTACCTACAATTCAGTGGATCATCTCCAATTAGAATGGTTGGAAGTGAGTTAAATTCCATCAAAAGACACAACGACTGTGCAACATCTTGTTCCATTCTTGAATTCTACTTCCCACCTATTTAACCTTTCCTTTTTTGCCCGAGTTTTCATCCATCATTTCAACTAGCATGTCTAAAAAATTGATTTCACATGATTGTGACTCATAAATCTCAAAAACCCATATAAGTCTCCCAATTCAATACCCCAAAAAGATCTCAAAAACCATAATTTTCTAGACAAAAGCTAATAATCCTCGACCAGCAAGCTACAGTTAAACCAAAAAAATTCAATAAATAAATAATCTTATGCAAAACCCACTACTTCATCAGCTTGTTTAAATAAAAAAAACCGATATTAAAATGAATAAACCCTCAATAGCATAAGAGATGGAGGGAGAGACCTGAGAGAAGAATCTCGGTAAGGGATTGAGACGAAGGGACTGCACGACCTGTAACATTTTCCTTTCGTTTTTCTTTGAGAGAAGGGTTTTACTTTAAACCTCTCCGGTTTAGGGCTTTAAGCGGGGAAGAAAGATAGGTTTTTCAAATAAATTTGAGCTCTAATTGAAGGATCCGCGCCAACACCAACATTGATCCAACCAAAATTAGCGTATGGTTGGTTTAATAGTTGGGGTATCTATTTTGACTTCGAATAAATTTGGAGAAAATATTTAAGTTTATATTTATATTAAATTAATATTTATTTTTTAAAAATTAGTATTTGTTTTTTAGATTTTTTAGAGATAAGTGTTAATTTTTAGATAAAAAATATTAATTTTTTGGAATGAGTGTTAATTTAATATAAGTGTCAGTTTAAGTATTTTCTCAAAATTTATCTAGAAGGTTAGAGTAAATATTCTTTTAATAGTTTGATTAATGG
>JANKKB010025314.1:14251-47384 GCA_026225775.1 Bursera palmeri | reverse complement strand
TCTGAGTTATTAGTCACAGATATGTACATAAGCGACGTAGTTTAGGAAGGCAGAAAAATATTTGAATAAATTTAATTTAATATATTCCTAAAATTTAGTCCATTATTTTTTTTTTTGATTTAAGCAGGCGGCGTAATTTTCAAGCTACGGGAACCAAATAAATAAAATTAATGAAAACCAAATGACTTTCCACCGTGGCAATCCGAGCGGATCCATCAACTAATCATAATAACGTCTGTGGCTCTTCACTCTATATGAACCGCTTTTCTCTCCCAGTACGTCTTCACTCTATACCACAAGAAAAAGAAACATTTGTCAATCTGAAGATGAGTTCAGCAGGATCAACGAAGGGGGGCAGAGGCAAGCCTAAGTCCACAAAATCCGTTTCCAGATCTCNAAAAAGCCGGTCTGCAGTTTCCCGTCGGCCGTATCGCTCGTTTCCTCAAAGCCGGTAAGTATGCCGATCGCGTCGGCGCTGGTGCTCCCGTATATTTATCGGCTGTTCTTGAATACCTTGCTGCTGAGGTCAGTTTGCATTTGATATTTTGGATATTGTTTGTTTATGAGAAATGTTGGATGGAAAATGAAGTTTTATTTTTATTTATTTATTTTAGGGTTTTATTGCTTGCGGAATGTGTGAATCAGCCCTTTGATTTTGCATTGTTGGAAATGGTTTTGAAATCTTGTTTCGTATATTTCAATTTAGTTCTTATACTCTCAATGATCTGATTATTATTATTATTTACTTTGATCTGATTCATTGTGTGGCCATATTATATAGGTTCTTGAGCTTGCTGGCAATGCGGCGAGGGATAACAAGAAGAATCGTATTGTTCCAAGGCACATCCAACTTGCTGTGAGGAATGATGAGGAGTTGAGCAAGCTTTTGGGAACAGTTACTATTGCAAATGGTGGCGTTTTGCCTAACATCCATCAGACTTTGTTGCCAAAGAAGATGGGGAAAGGGAGAGATGATATTGGATCTGCTTCTCAAGAATTTTAGAGGGTTTTTTTTTTTATAAACTTTTATTATATGGTAAATTGTAGGATCGATTGTATTTTCCTTTTCGATTCTTATAAACCCGCCCTAATTTTGGGTTTTTTTTTGGTCGACGATAGTAAGACAATAATTTTGTTATTGTTATTTATGCGATTCATAATATCAAGGAAATGATATGCTTGCGCTTTGCGTACTTGTTTTTCTGGTTTTGGTTATGTCATACTCATTTGATTTAAGGAAAATAACAGGTTGACGAGGAGTTGTACTTGTCTCCTTGCTTTCTGGTAAAGCTTCGGCGATGTTACGCATTTTCGTCTAACTTCATGTCGCAAAGCCCCATTTTGCATCACAAATCGCCATACAAAAAATAGGGCCGGGTATGACACAGTTATCATTGTAAGGTGCCAAAATTAAGTAGTCCAATCCAATCTCATTTGTTCTTCGTACTGGGTACTGGCGTTATAAAACTTAAAACAATTTTACGTTTGCAGTGAGGAAGAATATACTTATAATTAAGGTGGGAACCATTAGCAAATGGGGATGTAGCTCTCATTGGGTACTGGCAAGAATTGTACGATTGCCATGTTGGTGGAGATGATTTGAATTTTAAATTATTGTGTTTGAATTCATATTGGAAGTGGGCAGCATCAGGAACTGGGGATGTAGCTCAAATGGTAGAGCGCTCGCTTTGCATGCGAGAGGTACAGGGTTCGATCCCCTGCATCTCCACACTTTTTTTTTTTTTAATTTAAATTTGGCCAAATCTGGCTATTTCTCACGCTTCCTACTTTCAATTTTTATCCCAACCTTAGCTTCCTGAATCTTATCCCACTTTTCTCTTCAGAGTTTGCAGGCAATGTCTGTTCCTCTGGTTAGCCTTGCTCCCAACTTGACTGTTTCAAAGCTTTGCTTAGGTTAGCTTTTATCTCTATTCATTCTTTCCATGTTCTTTCCAACGAATGAAATGTAGTACAAGCTCTCGCTTGTTTTCTCACAGGAACAATGACTTTTGGTGAGCAAAATTCGCTGCGTCAGTCATTTCGCCTTCTCGACCAAGCTTTCGATGCCGGAATCAACTTCTTCGATTCTGCAGAAATGTATTTACTTCTTAAGTCCTTTTCAGAAACTCATCTTCTTCGTTTACACTCACATATTCCATTACCGTCTTTTTTGGAATATGTAACTATAGGTATCCAGTGCCTCAGCGTGCTGAGACTCAGGGCAGGAGTGAGGAGTATTTCGGCCGATGGATTAGAGAGAGGAAGATCCCTCGTGATCAAATCGTCTTTGCCACTAAGGTTAACTTTGAATTTCTTGTTTGTTACTTGGTTGTTTTAATATAGCTGACTAACTGATTTGTTAAACAGCTAAGTTTTCCGGTATGAACGATTTCAGCTTCAATACTTTTGCAATTGAATTTACCCCACTTCATTATAAAATGAATTTATTATAAATGGTTCTGAAATGTGTGTATGGGCATGAAAATTGTACTTGTTGTGTACAATAAATTGCTAGAATTATTCACATTAAGTATGTATTTGGTTGGTTTAAGAGGCTTGAATGTTGTGACTTATACTATCCGAAATCAAAATAGACATAACAACTTTTGTTATGATGCACTGTTTGAATTATGGGAGAGTGTTGTGCGGATATGTTGGAGTATTGACTAGTTTCTTAGCTGTGGCTTCATGGAACTTTTTTAACAATGCAATGCAAATCAGTAGGAGTCTGTTCTGAGTTTGAGCTTTCTATTTCACTTAATTTTCATTATTTTTACTCTCTAAAATTCATAACCGGTCCTATTGTGTTGATCTTGTTCAGGTTACTGGACCATCTGGGAAAATGACTTGGATTCGTGGTGGGCCGAAGTCTTTGGATGCGAGGAATATCACTGAGGCCATTGACTTCAGGTTGATCTTGAGGCACTTTAGTTGCTATATGATAGGTTATTCGCTGACGTATTTTAGTTGTGGCATCATAATTTGAACTATAAAAGTGGGACTTTGTTTTGTTACTATTTAGGACTTTTTTACTTTTGCTCGGCTCATTCTTTCCCGTTAACATTACTTTTCGACCATGCTGATTTCCTTCAAAGTAGAATTCCTTGGGCATTTAAATAACACTTGCCAGTTATCAGGACCTTTTTCTTTACTTCTCCACTTGAAAGTGCAGATAATGGCAATTTTTATTCATTAGGGCGTCTGACGATTTATTATTTACTATTTTATACTAGGTGAATGACCATTCTCATAGAACACAAGTCCCTTAGTAGGAAAAGTCTTAGAATTTAAAGTTATTTTCTATGCTTCAGAGCATTATCATAATATGTTTGTGAAATTACCATATGATGAGATATATGGATCTTTTTATATTATAATTGAAAAGTTTTTATCCTGCCCTGATTAGATGTTTCAAATGATGCAGTTTGGAGCGAGCACAGATGGATTACATTGATCTTTATCAAATTCATTGGCCTGATCGGTTTGTATGTTTATCCTAGATTTTCTTTTGAAGTTCTCTCTCTCTTTTTTTTTTTTTTCTTTAGGTTGTTGGATGGTGTGGGAAGTGTTGACAATTAAGTAAATATACCAATAACTATGAAATTTGGTTTCTATAGACAATAGTTTTGTAAGTTGCTTAGTCAATTTTGATTTTTTTTTTTCCTTCAAACTTAACCAATTATTCTATTGGTGAATCATGGTTGTTCCTGTAGCTACGTTCCCATGTTTGGAGAAACAGAGTATGATCCCATCCAACAGTATAATTCAGTTCCTATAGAGGAACAACTTAATGCTCTTGGAAAAGCTGTTGATGCTGGTAAGGTAATTGATGCTATCAGTTTGGCTTAATAGTTGAACTCTTGCTAAGACAATATGTAGTGAAATAAAAAATTTTGTTGTTGCAGATCCGGTATATTGGACTCAGCAATGAAACTCCATATGGAATAATGATGTTCCTTCGAGTTGCTGAAAAGGTCCTCTGCCACCCTAGAGTAGTATCTGTGCAGGTTGTATGAGTCATTCTTGTTCACATCAGCGAGACTACCTCTGCCTTTTCTCCTTCATTCCCTGTCTCCTCTCTTCCACTCTGAGGCTGATGTATCTCTCATTTTTCTTTACAAATAGAACGCCTACAGCTTACTTTGCCGGACTTTTGATTCTGGACTTGCTGAATGCTGTCATCATGAGAGGTATGTCATTCGTCATTTAGGTCAGGATCAAATGAATTATGTACCTGTAACATGCTCTATTGGAATTGCTTGTTGAGGTTTGCTGTCCTATATGCACTCTTCTGTGACTTTCCATGTCACATTATTTGAACTTTTTAGGATCAGTTTATTGGCCTACAGTCCCCTGGCAATGGGGATACTTTCGGGAAAATACTTTTCTCCTGATGGGGGTCCTGATGATGCTCGGTTAAATCTTTTTAAAGGTTAAACTCCAAATTGTTAGCTTCATTTTTTAATGTTGAGAAAGTAAAATATTTTTAACATTTGTCATTTACGCTGTCATGTTGCTTCACATTCTCAGGGAAGTATTCAGAAGGGGAATCCCGATACAATCTGTCCAATAACATCATAAAAACAGCTGCTATGGTAAGTAGATTTCTCTCAGTTTGAACCCTAGCAATATTTTGTGGCAGTATCATTATTCAAATTAGATTAAATTTTAAAATGTCCAGTGGCAGAAGAATTGTTGTTTCGGAGACTTGTGTGAGCTGGGCAGAAAAATGGCTCTTCTATTTAGCTTATTAATGTTTAATTTTTTTGCCTGGTAGCAGGGATGACAACTCCTTTTGCTTATTATCTTTTAATTCTTATCAATCTGATTTTATTGGTATGGAGTATACACCGTTGCCTCCTTTGATAAGGGAAACAACGTTAGGGAATTTTTCTAAATAACGAACTTTGTGTATGTTTGTGTGGGCAATCAGGTCTGTAGCTTGTAATACAGTTCAATTCTTGAGTGGTTTTAAAATATTTTGGCTTAGGTTAGAATAACTTATGAGTAGACATAGAGGGTCCCCCTTGGCAAGGATATCTTGTGGTCCCAACTCTCAAGTATTTTGGTTTTGATTAAAAAATGAACTCTGATTCATCTTTCTTTCTGTTTTTCACACTTTCATTATGATTAATTGAAGCCTTCCAACTACCCCTCTTTGCAGGAGTATCTTGATGTTGCTAGACGATATGGTCTTCATCCTGTATCTCTTGCACTTGGTATGACTCTCTCTCTGTGTCTAGTCACAAGTATGCACATGGTCTTTTATTTCTGTACTTTATTAGTTGGCAAACTACGCTCACAGAATTTCTTCTGAAGATTATTTTTAACCAAAAATGGTAAAACTGAGTTATGCCTGTTTCTAGTTGAAGTTATAAGTCTCCTGTAGTTGAGTCACAACAAAAGGGGATCACTTCTTGTGATTGCCCGTTTTCAAGTGAAGTATGCTTGGTAGAACTTAAGGACTGTCCTTACTGTGGAAATGTTGTCATGTACTCGTCTGCTTATGGCACTTCAGCTGTTTTGTTTAAGAGTGGCTTTAATATTTTTGTTACTTTATTAAACCCCTATCTATATGTTTCTTACCTTATATTTCGCATTTGTAATTTCATCTAAGGCAGCATTTGTTTTGAGGCACCCTCTTGTTGCAAGCGCTGTATTTGGAGCTACCAAGTCAAGACAAATTGGGGAGGTTGTAAATGCAAGCCAAGTTGAACTTACAGCTGAAATTATTGCAGAAATTAACAAAATTCATGCAAGGTTTCCTAACCCATGTCCTTGATTGATATTTATGTATTTTTTTTTTAATTTGAGAATTCCTAGAAATATTTATCCTTGCTCATCTTTTTATTTACTTATGTAATATTGGCGAAAAGCATAAACCAGTGGCTTTTGCAAATTTTGTTGGAGAAGCATGGACTAACTTAGAGAGCTAATATATCGCGTCTTGATGGCTGGGGAAATTCATGTCGGGTTGAATTTTTTGCATTTCAACTTTCGAGCGCCCTTTTGTATGCGGCTTCCATTGTCACGTCAGGGTCTTATAATCCTAGGACAGACGGTGGGCTTGCATTTGTTAAAATTGTTGGCCACTGAGTCACTCGGTTAAATTATTCAATTGGTTTGAATGTTGAATAAGCCATGGACTTCTAAGAATCAGTCCACGGTATATGTAATGCAAAGAAAGAGAATTTCAGTTCCAGCTGAGCTGGGCACAAAAATAGAGCTTTCTTTTGTCAAAGACGTGTACAAGTTCCTGTCTAATTTCAATCTGCGTTGTTATCGTGATTATCGAAATAACACATGCAGTTGCCATCTAAACGTTTTCTGAAACCTCAATTTAGTTGGCATCGACCTGTTCTAATTCTATTAAATTCCATCAGATTGACCCCGTCTCATTATTCTTATTGAAAATGGTCAGAAAAGGAAAAAATAGAGATCGGTTGCTTCTAACCTTTTTCTTTCCGATTTCTTCCAAAATCAACCTTAATCTCTGTGTATAGTAACATAACTTGACCTGTTCAGCCATACGAGGAAATGATCTAGTAACTTAAGTAGGAATTGTTAATTGAGAAGACCACTTCACATTGGGGCTGCCTGCCTCCTCCCTACACAAATTCCAGAATGAACCCCTATTGGCCAGACATAGCTGTGAAACCAAGACCATCTTCAACTCCATCTACATGTAAAAAAGCTTCAAGCTCAAAGTATCACATCCCGTCCATATTTTATTATTATAGATAAATAAATAGAGAAGAATATTCACCTCTACTGAGATTCCATTAAATTAAAATGATATTTTGCTTTTCAGAGTCTCATAAAATTAATAAAAATTTTATATTGCTAAATGGGGATGTTATGTTTAGGGTGAAGTTGAAACGTTAACGGAAACCGTCATTTATGACCTGTCGAAGCCAAAATGCCGTCTTTTTAGATTAAAAAACCGTAGAGTATGAGGGTGGCATCAGTAGATGGAAAGAGTACAGTATGGCATTTATCGTCAGAAATTCTATGCATGTATGTAACGGTTGACACTTTACATGACTGAGCGCACAAGCTACAGCCCACAAAACATGTAATAGCATTAGTGTCTAGGCACACCCCCACCCAACCATCTCAACCCCCATTTCCTCTCCTCTCCTCTCTACAAAGATCAGAAAACATCATGGTCAAAGACACCGCAACAATGGTGTTTCTTAATAAATTAATCTAATTTTTCTAAAAATAATTTAATAAAAAGAAAGAATTAGAGAAAAAGAGGAGGGTCCGGAGCCTTTGCCCGGGCCCGCACACCACCACCAATCTTACTACCGGATTCCGATCTTTTAGGTTTTCAGTTTTTTTAAAAAATTTAATTTAATTTTCTGCCTTTGTTTGAGTTGTCTTCATGAACTCCAAGCCATGGCTGCATCCGGCTCCCACGTACCGGACCTTGGAGACCTACTGGGACACCGAGGAGGATGCACCTGGTCCCCGATGCGGTCACACTCTCACTGCTGTTGCTGCCACCAAGACTACTGGTCCTCGTCTCATCCTCTTCGGTGGCGCCACCGCTATTGAGGGCGGAGCCTCCTCTTCTGCTCCCGGCATCAGTATGCTCATTACCTCCTCTTCTCTTTCTCTCTTCTAGTAATTTACTAGAACTGAAAAGTTTAAGTTTGATTGTAGGGTTGGCTGGAGTGACCAATTCAGTTCATTCGTATGACGTTCTTACCAGAAAATGGACGAGGTAACTAAAATTTCTTTCTTTTTAATTATTCGACTGACTTTTTGATTAACATTGCTGCTATTGTCTTTTCGTAATGCAGAATTAAACCAGCCGGTGAACCGCCGTCTCCCAGGGCTGCACATGCCGCAGCTGCAGTTGGTACAATGGTGGTTTTTCAGGTACTTCTGTCTAGAATCTGTGATTTTCACTAGATTCTTACGATATAGTTCTTAAATAATTTTTTTTTGGATCTTTGTTGTATGGTTAGGGCGGCATAGGTCCTGCTGGGCATTCCACTGATGATCTTTACGTGCTTGATTTGACCAATGACAAGTACAAGTGGCACAGGTGAGCGTTAGATCTTGTTAGCTAATTCCTTTCCCTTTAACTTTCCTTTTTGGGGTTTTTTGGATCCTGATCTGATTGCTGTTAACTTCTTTGTTTAATGCGAGGATAGAGTGGTGGTGCAAGGACAAGGTCCTGGGCCTCGCTATGGCCATGTGATGGATTTGGTTGGCCAAAGATATCTTGTTACTGTCAGTGGCAATGATGGTGAAGTTTTCCTGTCACTTATCTTTACCCTAGTATTCCTTTCCAATCATATTGTATAGCTTGAAACTATTGTGATATTGTGTGTTAGCTGAAACTCTTGTTGAACTTAATTGGTCCTTATAGATTTATCTTTTGGTTATATGATGCTTCCGCTATTCAGATATTTATAAATATGTGTGGAATGTCTTTGTTGGACTTAAGGCTCATTCCCGATATGTAGCTTTTTTTAGAATTTACTATGTACTAATAACATGGACGCATTGATATTTTCACACTTCAGTTGGTTAAATGAGTTGCTCAAGTGATCAAGGAAAGAAATAGCACGTGGTATTTTTTTTCAGTCTTCAGGAGCTCATGTTGAAGAACTTTATTGTTCTGAATCATAATCAAAACATAATTGGTTTCATCTGGCCGGATAATTGGTATGTTGATATGTTGTCCTGATGATTGTGCATGATCGTTTATTGTTGGTAGGGAAAAGAGTTGTGTCTGATGCCTGGGCTTTGGATACTGCCCAGAAACCATATGCATGGCAGAGGCTGAACCCAGAAGGTGATAGACCTTCTGCTAGAATGTGAGTGTCAAGTTAAGAAAAATAAATAATCCCCATATTATTTCAACAATCTTCATTTTAAGATTTTATTGCTTTGCAGGTATGCTACAGCTAGTGCTCGCTCAGATGGGATGTTTTTGCTTTGTGGTGGAAGGGACGCCTCTGGTGCGGTATGTTAAGAGACTTATTCATAATGGAAAAATAAATCAGTCGGTATTTTGTATGCATACATCATATAATTAATGATACTTTTTCCAAAATTATCCCAAAATTCATCCCAAATGATGAGTCTAAGTAATCTGACATTATTGTATCGCTTACCACATTATCACATATCTATTTATAAGAAAGCCACATCACTTAGACACATTATTTGGATGAGTTTTGTGATAATTTTTAAAAGTGTTATCATTACTCACGTCATACTGGGCTGTGGCTCAAATTTTATCCTGATTTATGCATGCTCGATTGGAATATAAACTTAATGTCTATGTATATAAAAGATGAAGGTGTAATAACATATTCAAATGAAAGAATGACTACTATGAAAAAGTAGATGAATAATTAAAGTATAAAAATAAAACCAAATGAAATGAAATGAAAGAATGATAGTATATGACTATCTTGTGCAATTCTGATACACAAGAGTACGAATTCTGTTAGGTTCGTTCGTCCTAAACACCAGAGATCTCAATGTTGCATCCTTAAGGTCTTCAACTATATGATATTTCATAAACATCTCTAAAAGAGTTAGAAATCGTTTCTTAAGAATTGTTTAACTTTAATTATCTATCCGTTGCACTAAAAACAGTAGTTTAGTAGTTCCTTAGTGTCAATTTTTTCCTCAATTGATGCTTTTTCTTTTGCTTCTCTTTACAATTTTTGAAGTTAGACATAAATTCCTTTGTTTTTCAGTAGCTTTAATCAAACCATCTCGACTTATGTTCTAGCGTGAATGTGTTTATGGATTTATATGAAGTACCGCTAATGAGAACTTACTCAAAAGGAATACACATTACTACAAATGCTCATTAATCATCATCTTTTGTATAGCCCAATGCAAAATTCTTGCTAGATGGCAAGGGAACTGAAATACAATTTTGGAATTAATGTTGGAACCAAATTTAGCATTATAAGTATTTTACTTTTCAAAAAGAAACGAATTTTAAAATATTATTGGAAGTGGGAAAAGGAGAAATGAAACATTAATTGAATGAGAAAGCCAAAGAGAAACCTGGTTTATATGGATATGTAGCAGAAAAGAAGTTTGTCTAGACTATATATGGAACTGCTTAGAAGAATTGAAGAAACTTGTAAAAATGTCTGAATTTTTTATAAAAGTTTTGGAAATTATCATAGAGGACTGCTGTACCATATATCTAGGCATCTCCAAAGCATGAATAGGAAGTCTTAATTAGCTTTTATGCAGTTCTGAGAAAAATATAGTGATTTGCAAGAACTGATGCTGGCATTTGGCTTTTCAAAATCATATCCCATTAGATTTTGCACAAGTTATCACTTTCAGATAAAGATATAAGAGATTCACTCTTACTTTGGACCAAATTTGTAACTTCTCCTTCTCAAGCTACAGTTAGTGATACCTTGCTATATGCAATTTAATTTTCATGTCAAGATTTAAATTGAGCTGCTTTCATATGAGATTATTAATTGTAATTTGTTCTTCAACAGCCACTAGCAGATGCTTATGGGCTGCTTATGCATAGAAATGGTCAATGGGAGTGGACTCTAGCTCCTGGGGTTTCTCCTTCACCAAGATATCAACATGCTGCAGTAAGTAATGGTTATAATCCTAGAGACAACTGTTACCAAATTAATAGTTGCCAATACTGGGATTAATTTCCTCACGCGAATGTATTTCCTGTCAAAGTAGTCAATGAATTGGAAATATGTTAGTGTCGGTTTTGCACTGCTGTCAACATGAGTTAGCTTTCTCCTTTTTTCCTATCATGAACCTGACGTAGCTTGCCATTAGGTTTTTGTTGGTGCTAGACTGCATGTTACTGGAGGTGCTCTTAGAGGAGGACGTGCAGTAGAAGGCGAAGCAGCTGCTGCTGGTATATATATATATATTTTGCCTTTTCCTTTTCTGTCATCAAGGAATTTACTTGTAACCTAGTTGTTCTCATTTAGTCTTCCTTTTTTTTCACCCTAATTTTATCTCTGTTTTGGTAGTGTTGGACACGGCTGCTGGAGTTTGGTTGGATAAAAATGGACTTGTGACTTCCTCTCGTACCAGCAAGGGACATGCTGAACCTGATCCTTCTCTGGAACTTATGCGTCGTTGCCGTCATGCATCTGCATCTGTTGGTGTTCGCATATATGTTTATGGTGGTCTTAAAGGAGGTAAAGGTAAAGATTATTAAATCTGAACGGGAAAATGTATGAATGTAAAACATCATTTATTGTGTACCTTATGCACTGAATTTAGATTTTGATGGAAACAGTAGTTGCAAGTGCATATTTAATGCACATTTTTGTTCTTCTGGTAGATTTTCCACCAAAGCATTGATAGTTGTAATTAGGTAGTTTTGAAATCACAATTTTTCCTTTGAAGCAAGGCATTGAATTTCTAGACATTTCCAGAAGAAGTAGCTGAACAAATATTAACTGTACAAAAAAAAGAGTTTGGATCTTTGACTTATGTGTTCTTATAACATTATTGATTTATTCTCTGCAGATGTTCTGCTAGATGACCTTTTGGTTGCAGAAAATTCGTCGTTTCAGTCTGATATAAATTCTCCAATATTAACATCTGAGAGAGCTCCCGGTATAACAAGTCCCAAATTTAATCAGTCTAATTCAAGTTCTTTTGGAACAATGCCAACTTCAGATGTACCAGAGGTTCCTTCATCTGGGGGCCTGAGGTTTTATTTTCATAACTCTCTCTCTCTCTCTGCAATGACTCAGCTTAATTCCTATAAGTTGGTAACTTGTATATTTTTTAGCATGGACAAAAATTCAATGGAGAAACTGAGAGAGGCTTCTGCTGCTGAAGCAGAGGCTGCTAGTGCTGTCTGGCAAGCAGCACAGGCAGCTTCTGCCATGCCTGCTGAAGAAACATCTGTATCTGATGATAATTCGCAAGCTGCAGAAACAATTTCAGATGGTAGTGATACTGAGGCAGATGTTCGCCTTCATCCTAGAGCTGTATGTCTTTTTCATCGATATCTTATATCCTGAGTTGTTTCTAAACTGCCAGACTGCAGTATCATGCTGTTCTTCTGTTATAGGTCGTGGTTGCCAAAGAGGCTGTTGGGAATTTGGGTGGGATGGTAAGGCAGTTATCATTGGATCAGTTTGAAAATGAGAGCAGACGAATGATTCCCAATGACCTGTCATATCCTACCAGAAAGTTCACAAGGCAGAAGTCTCCACAGGGCTTGCATAAAAAGGCAAGTGTTAACAAAATTATCCTAGTGTTTTCCTCTATATATATTTTAGGTCTTCCAATATTTTGTTTTCTTGCAGGTTATTTCTACATTGCTTAGGCCTCGAAACTGGAAAGCTCCTGCCAATAGGAGGTTTTTCTTGGATTCATATGAAGTGGGTGAACTTTGTTATGCGGCTGAGCAGATTTTTATGCATGAGCCCACAGTTCTTCAGTTGAAGGCTCCTATTAAAGTATTTGGCGATCTTCATGGACAGTTTGGTGATTTAATGCGACTGTTTGATGAATATGGATTTCCTTCTACTGCAGGAGACATAACGTAAGTTTGACATTAGTCCTCTCACTATGAATCACCTTTAGGAAATAAAATTAAGTGGTTCAGGGAATTGATGAATACCATCTTCAGGTTTCTTGTTGATCTATTATTAAAGTCTTGAGCAAAAATTGTGAACAATCCTCTTGATATAAGTAATTAATACTTTAAAATACACCATGTTCATGCATTAATGTTTCCTTTTCTTTTGGGGAAATCAATGTCGCATGCTTGATTTTCTCCCATGTAAAAGCTTAAGTCTTTTAATCGTGGTTTTCAATAATCTTATTTCCAAATCTTTCAATAATCTTAAACCAAAGAAACAAACAGATCTTTGTGGAGAAAGGAGAAGCTAATTGTAGAAAATTTGGGATAGAGTTAGACTTTTTACTTCTCTCTGGGCTTCATTTCCTAAGGGTTTTCAAGAGTTTTCTTTCTTCTTTATATGTCTAAGTTGGAAAGGTGTTTTAAGGTTAATTTTGTATAGCTTTTCTTGTTTGTTCAAGGAGGGAAGATTTATTACTTGTATAAAATTGTTAGCCCTTAATTAGGGGTAACTTTTTGAGGTCTTTGTGCATACCTAATCCACTTATATAACCCCTCTATATTTTACTCCACTATAATTTTACAGTAGTAGCACAATGTTCTTTCCTTTAAAATAGCAGACTCTTGAGTCTCTCATAGTGATCTGGGATTAATAAATGTAGAAGATAACATCTAAATTGTACATGAAAGATGATGGATGGATCATCAATGGGGCCCTTGCACCAACAGTTATTTTGAATGTTTGCTGGAGTCCTTTCAAAATTGTTGCTCAAGAAGCATCTTGCCTCTGCATCATGTTAGCCTTGGCCTAAATGGAAAGTTCTATTGATACTAGTTGTAGAAAGGTTTTAATGTAGGCCAAGGAGAAAGGATTAGAATAGAGAAAATTGGAGAGAAAAATAATAGAACAGAATAAAATTTTGAGAGAACGAGATATATATAAGATAGAGAAGAGGTTAGAACTTAAACTAGAGAGAATAGGGCTAGAAGGGAGAAATAAACTAGAAAAGCAAGAAGAAATTGAGGAGAAGATGATTAATCATATTATTTCTTTCAAATGTCTACAACCCAACGACAAAAAAATAGGCCTATATATAATGGCCGAAAGTTAAACAAAACAAAAAACTAGAAATCTACTTTCAGTAAGTCATTTTAAATCTACTCAAATAGCAGAATCTAATTTAGGAAAGCTAACAAGTAATCAATTTGCTTAAATAAGTAATACCTCCAAATACATAAAATAAAATATTTCCTAAAAGTAAAAATAAAATATCTGCTTTTAATTCTGCATCGGGTTTAATTTATGGGGAAAATAGAAGAATGAAAACTTGAGGCCACTGGCTATTTCCACTGTAAATCAAGCATCTAAACTAAAGTTGTAGAATTTTTCTCTGGAGCTGTTTCATGAGCCATCTATTCTATGTTTCAGGTATATTGATTATTTGTTTTTGGGGGATTATGTTGATCGAGGACAGCACAGTTTGGAAACCATAACTTTGCTCCTTGCTCTCAAGGCAAGCTTCCACTTTGACTGAAGCTCTTAACCTTTTACTGGTTAACATTGTTGGTTTATTTAGTTATTTATATAATTACTTTTATCTAATAAAGATAAGTTTCTATGAAATATGATTCTGATCTATTCCCATTTGACTGACTTCTGTCTTTTGTCATGATTTTGTAGATTGAGTACCCTGAGAATGTTCACTTGATACGTGGAAACCATGAGGCTGCTGACATAAATGCACTCTTTGGTTTTCGTCTTGAATGCATTGAGAGAATGGTTTGGATTAATATGCTTAAGTTCATCCCACCTCGTTTTATGTGAAAATTAAATTTAATTGAAAGATATGTATTTGCAGGGAGAGAATGATGGAATATGGGCGTGGACACGGTTCAATCAACTTTTCAACTATCTTCCACTTGCTGCGCTTATTGAGAAGAAAATTATCTGTATGCATGGTGGAATAGGGAGATCTATACATTCAGTGGAGCAAATAGAGAAGCTCGAGAGGCCCATCACAATGGATGCTGGATCCATAATTCTGATGGACCTTCTATGGTTTGTTCGTTCTCTTATTCTATAAATTTAAAAACTGATGTTTGTTTGCTTTATTATTATTTTTTCAAGAAAAAAAATGATTATTATTTTTATACAGGTCTGATCCTACAGAAAATGATAGCGTAGAAGGTTTAAGACCAAATGCAAGAGGGCCTGGTCTTGTAACTTTTGGGGTGAGGCTAGATTTATAGTCAGTGTTTACATGCTGGATAGGTTGTCAGTTCTTTTGCTTGTTATGTAATGAATGGAAACTTTTATCTGTTAAAAAAAATAGAATATTTCAACATACTCATAAAAATTCCACATGCATTGAGTTTTGCAGCTGTTAATTGAAGCTTTACATTGAATTTCTGTTGTACAGTTTTGTCTTTTATCAGGCTAGTCCTTCTTTAGTGGACAGCTTGTCCTCATTTGTATAGTTTTTTATCTAATACTTCATAGTTTCTTATCAAAAAATAAATAAAATTGAACCTGTATGTTCAACACGAAGCATGTTATATGTTGCATGAATTTTTATGCCTCCCAAAAATCATAGCGTAAACTTTGTTATTTTACTACCATTACATGTTTCTCCATAGGGCTATTTTACCAGGGTACTTTTTGTACTTCATTTTGCAAGGTTGATAAATAAATTATGCCCTTTTCATTTGCTTTCTTTTTGCTACTTGCAGCCTGACCGAGTCACGGACTTCTGCAAGAAGAATAAATTACAGCTCATTATTAGGGCCCACGAATGTGTGATGGATGGATTTGAGCGGTTTGCTCAGGGACAGTTAATCACTCTCTTTTCCGCAACCAACTACTGTGGTAAGCAAAATAACTTGGGCTTTCTCTTTTTTGTGAGCTAGCTTTTGCAGCCTAACAGGGTATATCAATGCAGGGACGGCAAATAATGCTGGAGCTATATTGGTAGTTGGCAGGGGATTGGTTGTAGTTCCAAAATTGATTCATCCCTTGCCACCTCCCCTTCAGTCACCAGAGACATCTCCAGAACGTGCCATGGATGATACATGGATGCAGGTAAAATACATGCATATGGCTTTTTTGCAACTGTCTTTGGGATTAATTTCACTCAATCGTGCAATCGTTTGTCATTGTTTCCTGCAGGAGCTCAACATTCAAAGACCACCGACTCCCACCCGTGGTCGTCCTCAGCCTGACCATGACCGGAGCTCACTTGCATATATTTGATATGACCTGACTGATTCTTGTAATTTATGATAATTGGTTGTGCTACTTGTGTCTTTATTAGGCTGGCTTGGTCAGCAATCCGTCCAAAGTGAAGCAGCATTCCAGCCGCCCAGCACATTGTATGGTGCTTGTGTTGTATTCTTTGATATACAAGTTGCAGAATACAGAAAGCCATGTTTAGCGTACACATAGATTTTGAGTTTTTGTAGAAGTTTTAGCTTTCAACCAATGAGTGTAATATATGTAAAATTTAGTCTGAATGAGAGCATTTTCTGCTTTTTGACGAAAAATATAGCAGGGAGGTTGATTTTTCAGCCTATGTAATGTAAAATAAATGCTGATAGATATTTTTTTTCAGAACTATTGTTGATTATTTATTGTTGATAATAATTTGGAAACTGGTTTTCATTTTTAGCTAGTGCCAACTTGCGGAGATTGTTTTATTTCAGTGGCGCTTGGTTTTGCCCAGTTAAAAGTTCGTTCGTGAGTTCAACAAAATGGCATGGGGTTGGGTTCAGTTCGGTTATGAAAGAAATTATCCAAAAAATCTTATCAAATTCTCTTTAATCTCTTCAAATCAAATCTGATTGAAAAATAAGCAGATGGAATGTATGGAGGTTGACAATTAGGTTAAGAACAAAAGAGAAATTGTTCGTAAAACAAAAGCAAAAACAATGATTTTCATAGTACAGCATCGTCTTCAAGGCATTGGAGGGAAAATACGGGAATGAGTTGAAATAACAGCCTCCTGCACATACTTTTTAGAATTATTAGGATCAGGAACCCAACGAATCTCACTCATGTTTGGTGTCTCCACAAATACCATTGTAAATTCTCCTACTTTTTCTATTTTGCCTCTCTTGCCTGCTCTCAGCACCAGGTTGTTCCTGTTGTAGGAGAATATGCCATTACTCAAGCGTACGATGTCACCAGCCTCAAAGGCCTCACACTCATCTTGCCAGAACTGGAAGTGAACTGCCGCCGTCTCGTCAGCCACCAGCGCCAAACAGGTCTTGTTCTGCCCTTCCATTGTCGCCGTTTTCATCTTGTCTAGAACTATGAATTGTGTGTTTATGTTGTTTTGAGCTGCTGGTGCTATGTCTTTGAGACAAACCATTCGCTTTTAGCCAAAACTCGACAGCTACCTACAAACCAACCAAAACTCAAAAGCACACGCTTCGATTTTCATTCAATCATTTCTACAAACAGTTAATTAGCAAACAGAGAGAGCCATAAGAGTCGTATCACATACCGTTGTGCGAAATTGGGTAGAACCTGCTGGAGTAATTATATGGCGATATCAGGGAATGTTGTTTTATGACTAATTTAATAAATTTCGGGGGACCCAAGAAAAATAAATCGAAACTTTTATATAAGCTACGTGTTCAGAGTACAAGAGGCTACAGAATAGCGTAGTAGTTGGCCAAATAAAATATAAGTGAGAAAGTTGCTGGAAACTTGAAGTGAGAGAAGTAGGGTAGGGTAGGGTAGGGCAGCGGAAGTAACATAGAAGAAATTATAAAACTTTTGAGTGGAAGAAGAAAGTGGGAGAAGAGAGAGATCACAACGTGAGAGCTGAGAGGAGAACAATTATGTTCAGCCCTGCAAGCACTGTGTATAAGAGGTTGGGACTAAGTGTGAGTAAACAATTGATACATATTCTTCGATGGTTGAGATTAAATATAATACATATTGTTATGAATTAATTAGTAATTGGAAGTATATTACTTCAATAACTTATAATGTTATGTAGTTAGTTGAGAGCAGTACAGTAAACACTTTGGACTTGGCTACCGAGAACCGAGGTTGCCTCATACGCTATAATGCCACTTTGACCAATTCATGCAGAAGCGTGGCCGATCAGATCGAGCAAATATCAGTAATAACATACGATATCTGTATGACATTTCCAATCCAACCAATCTGTGTTGTCAAGGATCCAAAATAAATGCAACTCTAGTCTCTTATCTTATAAAAGACTGTTTAAGGCGACATCGCGTTTTTTATTATTAATTTTTTCTTTGAATGACCAATGAATTGATTATCAAGGGCGAATGGGAGAAACTAAACTGTCATTAATTTGAATCTAAAAGACAATTTATTAACTAATAACTATACTGGCTACACTTTTTACAGCTGGCTGGTAACCAAAAAACTAACTTAGGAGCTATTTCTAGCATGAGTTACGTTCATCTGGGTCCGCAAAACGTACATTCTGTTCGAGTCCCACACAACTCTCATTACCCCAAGCTTTGTTTCCGCCTCACTGAATGAAGAACCTGTGGCTTCCGATGGGTATGGAAGCCTAGTCCATCTCTCAGCCTTTAGATTGATAACATCCACGACACACATCTCTGATTCCTCCAAGCTCCTTCCATACCATTTACCACGAACCTGATGTACTTTCCCCTCACCAATCTCTTCTCCTTGTGCATCTAAAAGCATAACAGTCTGACCAGGCTTGCACTGGACAAATTCTGTTGCACTAATGTCAAACGCTGCTAAGGCCTCGGAGTTATCACTGGCACCAGTTCTTAATGTGCTCCGAGCACCTCTTGAATTTGACGGGAGATAGTCCTCTCCAGGACTGCCAGGTGAGTCATGCGATTGCCTCAGTACTGGACCACCTTGTTTCCCAGTAAAAGAGGTGTTAGCCTCTAGAGGTGCACGAGCATCCTTACTCGCACGGGCTAGCCTGGCCTTCCGATTATTGAGCCTGTTGGTGATTGCATAAGATATAACTTACCCTGGTAAGTAACTAGAGAATTTTTCAACCCAAATATCAACCACACCAACTTTGAACTGTTAAAAGACTACAAATTTTCATTTATTTTTTAACAAGTCTCATATTAGAAGCAGAATTGCTAAACTAAAATGAAAGGAGTCCTTACCAGTTTTTCAGCTGTGAAGATGTGACTTCAGATCCCTGAAAAAGACAATGTAGGCTCCATTTATAAATGGTTATAAAACTAAACTACAGCATTCATAAAGTGTGTGGTGTGTATTACGTACATGATAACTTAATTTATCAGCCCATGTTCGAATCAAAGCAAAGTTTCGCTGCATATCTGGTTCATCCAAGAGAGCCGTCTCAATTAGTGCTATTTGTTTATCATTCATTATGGTTCGTTTCCGTTTCCTCTGTTGCTTTTCTTCAACCTGGACGGCTTCCACCTTTTCTGCCTCTTGAAGACCTAAAACCACACTTTCTTTAATAGGCTCATTTGCTTTTGATAACTCACCACTGTCCATTTGATCAACAAAATTCTTTCCTCCCATAGGACTTGTATCTGAGCCACTACTTGCAAAAATCTGAACATCTCTGTCCTTCTCTCTCAGGCCTCCAGGCACACCAGCTTTATCTTTATCTTCCTTACTATCTTGCCTTATTAATTTATCCCCTTGATCCATAAGGCTACCTTTGACATCAAATCTGTCCTCCTCATGGAACGCAGAGTTCTCTGACATTTCCTCTCTCAGGTTACCATTTCCATTGTTAATATTAGGAGGTTCTTTTCTTTGTAAAGGGGATGGGCATCCCCCTCTACTCTGAGCCTCCTACCATAAATCGAAAGTTATCATTCAGCCATACTGTTAGGTCAAAAATAGAAGGTATAACAAAATTTTTCAAAAAAGTAAATTTGACAATTGGCAGTCCATGTCATTTTGAGATAACTGAATATTCCACACATGCCACAGGAAACTGTGCAGGAATTGCCTCATACTAGGTTAAAACACTTGCACTTTTTTTTTTCTAGAGTAATAAAAAACTTGCACTTATTCTCTTGATAAGTCTCTTATGTGAAATCCTAAACCATTTTTTTTTAAGTTTCAGATTCAGAATATCCCCAGTTGGCTTAAATCCCAAACAAACTTGTTAGACCAAATTGCTATTTGACTGCAACATCCTCCAACCAAGCGACATTAATTGCAGTAAGTAAAATGAAGTGGCTATCAGTATTTACCAGATGATGCTCATTGATATTGAGTTTAGAAAACTTATCACATGAGATTGATTCCTCATATTTGCTCTCTCGAATCTGAACTTGCACATAATTTGTACAAAGTGAAATATTAACAAGATATATCGGTCGTTGCTAAAGCAAAAGAATGGAGTGAAAACAGATAAATAATAATAATAATAATAATACTAGCAAAGAATAAAAAGCTTTACTTGAACTCGATCTTCTTCAAATTCAGCAGAATTAATTAGTGATTCTAATTGTGTAAAAAACACCCTGCAACAAATATTTGAAATTTAGAAAAGATCAACTATGCCGCATACCTCATGAAGTCAAACAAGAGTATTAGCCATGTTAATGCATACATGAGCACTGTGTCACACAGAAAGCTAATGAAACAAACTTTTATTCAATTAAACCATGTAAAAAATGAATATGCAATCAATCTTTCTACAACTAACTACCATTTCCCAAATCTTTTAAATCACTCAACGATGTACATATCAACTTATATTTCTTATTCTTTGACACACATCTACACACAAACATAAAACGGTAGAATAGCTAGTAAAAGAAATAACTTGATTCAAGCTCAAGGCAAACAAAGAACAAAAATGAATGCTGAAAACTAGATGGTAGAGGCAGCGAATAAGATATCGTCATGTAGGAAATAAAGATATTGTCAGGAAATAGCTGGAACAAAGATTCAAATGCATTACTGAAACAGATGGGATATAGGATTTGATTGTAGAAAGAGTTTGAAAGGTTGCTACTAACTTCTGCCACTTGAATATTTAGACTGCGGCATTAAAAAAAATGAATGAAAAATCATAGCAATAACTGTCAAAATTTGTCTGATATTCTCCAATAATGTGGCCCACAATTCTTGGAAATAATAATCATGGTCTAAGTCCAGATCACCTTAAGAGCTGCACATCCTCCTCGTTCAAAAATATAGGAATTAGTGATTCAGCATGACTTAACAATGAACCTACAAATGAAAGTTACTCATAAGGAACAGAAAATATTTATAATCATGTATATTTAAGAAGACGATTCAAATGTCACACTTACGCAGGTTCCTGCAAACACTGGGCGCTTTCTGAGCACCAGGGGTGAAGGAAAATCCAGGCAACACTTTAGATGGATCCATCCGCAAGCAGCCTAAAAACCTGTGAAGGAAGAGATTTCTCTCTTGCTCTGTGGCTTAAAGAAGATGCTTTAAGTAATGCAATCAAGACAACTGTGGTAACGGTATGACACAAACTTGCCATGACAATTTAGAGTATGAACTGACCTTCACAGATGCTGGGAACAAAACAGTGGAGATTTGCAATTATTTTGACAAATAGAGATGTTCTTTGATGAGCATAGGAAGCCTGGGGCATACTGTTTTGGATTAATGAAAATTCTACTTTTGTTGCATTCGATTTGTTCAATGGTAAAACCGTATCCAAAACCCATCCAGCTGCAGCAAATGAATCATACTCCACGGTAGCATCTTCTTCTCTTATGGGGACGTGAGAAGAACACCAAATGGGTAAGAAATCTTCATGGGATAGTGAAAATATTGCGCTTAGAACTTCAGTCTGGAGTTACGTATGAAAACACAGTAAAAATCTTGCCATGCTGCATGCCCATAATACATAATAGATATTGTGCAACACATCAAAATTACATGTCAATCCAGCGGAGACTTCACAAATATTTAAGATAAACTACAACATGGTTCTTCGTTAATCACTTGATTGTTCTCAAATGAAGCAAATATAATTTCTATGGTTATTCAAGATATCATAAGAAATAGTTTAAGGAAGTCATTGCAGATGCTTGATAACAGCAGGTAGTCTGGAGAAATAGCTTACAAAGTAAACTGTAATGTATGAACGAAAATTTGAATCATCAGAGAAGATATCAGCTAAACGCATTGCATTGAGTTGCAAAAGCCCCATTGGATATGATCTGCCAGAGCAAGAGCTAAGATGCTCGGGATTTTTAATAAGTGCAGTCTTTAATATGTCAAGCACCTATATCATGCCAAAAAAATTATATTAATCACAAGCAACTTGACAGTGAGAGAGTGTTTCACATGGAATCTAGGAGATTAGTGGCATGATCACAGGGAAAATATGAAAAGCAGCTAGAACCATGCCATAAGCCAAGTCTATAAATAAGACCAATGATAATAATCCTTCATTAAAGAAACTTTTGCATAAAAACCATTAAACTGATAGGTTACTGGTAAGTTCGATCAGTCAGCCTCCACAGAAGAAGCCAACAAGCTGAACTGCCACTATTCAGTGGGAACACTAGCATTCCATCAATTCTAATAGTTCAAAAAACCAACCTCTGAAGTAACAGATTTTGCCAAATCCAGGCTTTCTGGAGAGCTGGCAACCTCATCGAGGTAAGAAATGCTTTCTGCTTCACACAAGTGCAACAGCTGCATAAAGAATGTTGTGAATGGATCAGTAAACGATGTTTACTTGCATAAGATCTAGAACATAGTTGGTGTAGTTTAAAAGCAGCTTAAACCGTCAAGCGTATATCATTATTTTTACAGAACTTACGATAGATAGGACTTTAGCTTTCAGCCTGGAAACCGAAGCCACAATTGCAGAAGATTCTATCAAAGGTGGCATGATTTTTAACTTCAAGATGGATTGTGCAAGAAAAAGAACACCACCCTTTCCACATAGTTCCTGAAATGGTACCACAATCACAGATTTTGTTAACACAATGGACCAAGGAGATTTTCCATGCACATATTAATAACTTATAATGACTTTGCATACTACCCATGATTGGTATTACTGTAACCATATATTTCTGGAAAATGAGATATTTAACATCCCAAGACTATCTGCCTGCATAAGTTGACACATCTTGACATGCTATTTCATTTCAAATATCTATATAATGAGAATTCTAATTTGAAAACCTTATTCCTAAGTAGGCGCTCCCGAAATGTTTTCTGTTGGCACAATGAAAGAAGAAACTGTAAGGAAGCCTCGCATTGGTGGCAGATATAATTAACCACTTGTTCATCAAGACATGGTTTGGTGCTACTATCAGTACATTGATCAGACAGCTGGATCTGAAGAAACATGAGAATAACATGAACTGCTCCAAAAGCTGCATCCATAAATATATCAACCTGTAACATAAAGTTCAATTAATACCTTGGCAGGTGGAACTCAAAGAGTTCAAATGATTCCAGAGTCAAAATTTATGAAAAAATAAGACTTTACTTTACTACAGACTAAATTGTACCTTAGGGTGTGCAAGTAATACTTGAACGAGATCTTGCCATTGTGAAGATATACATCCTGTCAATAAATACAGAATGCATGCCACTAGCGTTGAATGCATGAGCATAGAGCTTGAGTTATGGTACTCCTACATTAAAAAGACCAAGTCTCAGTAGAGATATATACCAGGGCAGATGAAATTTGACAGGAGTGAATGAACAAGACCTGACTACTACGACCAAGAATAATTAGCATATAAAACACCAAATCAAGCAGCTGCTCAGAAACTTTTACATCATCAAGCAGAATCTGTATCACAAAAAACGAACTATCAGAGAATTAGAAGAAAAGTATGCGCTGCACAAATTTATTACTATATGTTCCATATCCTAAAAAATATTCAACCTATTGGAAAGAAAGAAAAACACATCAAAGCTTACAAACATACTTATGAAAAATAGAGCTAATGATGGAATAAAGAATGGATTCTAGCAACTGACACGAGCAACGTCAAACATCCTAATAGTGTTCCTTATCACTACATACATAAATGAACACCTGTGTATGTGGGGCTTGCATGTGTGTGCTAATGTGACTCCAAATTTAGGTTCAACAATATAGTATGTTGGCTACAGTTACATAAAAACCAGGAACCAGAACAAGAAAAGCCCTTTTTTTAGTTCAAACAGTGCTGGTTCCTCCTCCGCATATTAACATGGGTCAGGTGAATAATATATCTCCCCAAAGATGAAAGAAGGGGTTTCTAGTTGAGAGCAGCTCCCGTGACTCCTGAATCATTTTGTAAGGCCATACGCTTAAATGCAATACACAGAATTTCTCTCTCATCCCCCCAAATCATAAGATGGCTGTTCTAATTCCACTTGTTTCCAACTTGTAGTAAAAATTCAAGGAAGAAAGACTATAAGAATACTGTAGATGTCAACTCCATCATCTTGCCACCACTCCATTCTTTTATCTCCTGTAAATGATGTCAAACACTTCCAACTTGGATGTCTCAGTACTTCTATGAGGCACGTAAAAACTTTCTGATGGCGCTGAGAGATCCAAATTTTTGCCAGTATGAACCCAGCCATTTCACGAGCATATTATGGATAGAAATTCTTCCTTTTCAGCTACATGAATATGCTTGAATAAACAATGATTTTGTTCAACTTTATGAATCACGAGAGGATTTTGTTATCCTACAAGACCACACTATAAAAATGCAATTCTCCGAATTTCAATTTTAAAACAGGTTTCTGACACCAGTATAATCATCTTTGTAATCATAATTGTTCGTTTTATGATCCCAAACATTCAATTCCGAATTAAAATTACATTCTTGGATGGTCTAAGATCTGCTATCAAGCTTCAAACAAAGGACAAAAATACCTATCAGACACTGAATAAAACAAAACTTTAGCAAGTACACTAAAGTTTAACCTGCTCAAGTTTAATGTGCCGAGGTGCTAGATCACACAAGGAATGCAAAAGCCGAATACCACATAATATGTATCTGAATAATGCCTCATCTCTGTCAGATGATATAAGCACTGCAATAAGGTGCAATGGAAGAAGGCTCGCAAGTTTTTCCATATCAATCTACAATAAAACATAATTAAGATACCTCATTTTGATAACAATAAAGAGAAGAAATTAGAAAAATAAGAAAAACCAAATAAAAAAAAATAAAAATAAAAAACTGTTGCTGTACCTTTATTGGTGATCCCTTTTCAATTTGGCACCGGATAACAAAATTTTCAGAGTCTCTCAGTAATTTATTAAGCTCCTGAGAGCTAAACCCATGTAACTCCTTCACTGCTGAAATCAGGTCAATGACCTGTTGATACAAAACAAATAAACTTAATCAAGTTACTCAGCCACTAGGGAAGTTGAAATAATAGCATGCAGGTTAGCTATTATCATTAAGGCTAATATATTTTCTAAGTATCAATTATGTTACTAACACATAACCTTATTAGAAGGGAAAGGTAGAATTAGAAGGTAAGGATGATAGTGAAATTAATTTGAGGGGGAAAAGTTATATTTAAAGAGGAAAAGTGAAGACTGGAAATAACTCTATCTCTTATAGGAAACAACATTCATAATGGACAAAAGAGAACAGAAGATGTACATGTAAGTGAAATAGCTGTCCACAAGGGAATCAACAGAGAAAATTTGCAGCCTACCTAAGTATCTAGATACAGGAAAGGCCTAACTGGAAAGAGCAAAAATCATTTGAATCGAATTTAGCAACCAGAAATTATAAATAAATAACCTCTACAAGCAGCTTTTAGTTGAGTTGAAAGTACTTACTTGTTCAGCATTACACGACGGTTCTTCCTTAGCATTTTTCATTTTTGAGGATCTAGAAGTGAAACTAAGACGTGTCTGGAGGGAATATATAGCAATTGCGTAAATTAGAACTGAACATCAATACAATTACACAAGTTTCATGTGAACAGATAACTACTAATAAGAACTTCAAGAACGCAAAGAATTGAATGCTGCCACTGATTCAGTGTCGCAAAGCCTCTTCTTTAAGTACAAGAAAGTGACTGAAGACAACTGAAACAAGTAAGAGTCAATAGAATTAAATTAAATTAATTTGCAAGAGAGACAGTACTCACTCACAAACGAAAACAAAACTTAAAAATAGAATGAAATAACATTAAAAATGCAAGAGAGGCACCACCCACCACTTCAATGGGAAAAAGAATTCCTCACCAGACTAAAAGGCACCCACAAGTTTCTACCTTCTATCCTAAAAGGAATCCCCATAGAATATTTGGAATTCTTAATGTACAAATACATTTATATATATATATACAAATCAATTAGGGATTATATTTGACGTCTTGTAACATTGAATTTCTAACGTTAACTGTCAATTTCACCAGGAAGAACTTTGCATACATTCCACGTTCAAACAAATATCAAACATAAATTAAAAAAATTCAACTCGTAACTGGTTTATGCTTAAAAAAGTTCAAAAACTGAGTACAAAACCCTAGATTTCGAGCAAGCAGATTAAATTACATAATGAAACCCTAAAATCACAGAGTGTTCCAGATACTACAGCATTAAGCACAGATTTAATTACATGAAATGAAAGATTATGTAAGGGTAAAATCAAAGTGTTAAGCTGACCTGAGAACTGTATCGTTGAGCAACCAAAGAAAATAAAGCGCCAAAAAAAAGAAAACATGAAAATGAAAAAAGAAGACCAGGATAATTTCGTGGGTCTTTTATTAGTTTTTTTTCTTTTTTGGGAATTTAGTGTACACTCCTAATATCGAATTTACAGCAAAGTGGATGCATGATTCAAGACTACGTTAATTATATATACATACGCTTTTCTGCTTGGCTGTTTCTAACGTAGTGGAGCTGTCTTTTGATTGTGATTGGTAGCCTTCCCGGCTTGGGCTTGGGCTTGGGCTTGGCTAATAGTCGGTATAGTTTTATATGTTTACAACGACGCCGTTTTGCTTCCTCCTGCATTATAATCTGCCATCTAAACCCCTGAGAAACCCTAACACAAAGCATTCTCTTTTGGGTGCAAATCATACCCAGAGCTTCACTCACCAGCAGCAGAATCAGCTTTAATGGCAGAAGACCTCCAACCCAAAACCACTCTTGGTAAAAGCTTCCTAGTGAAGCCTAAACTGAAACCCAAAACTAGAACCCTTTCTCAAACCCCAGAATCCAAATACTGGTCCTCCTTTAAACCCCACCAAATCCCCAACCGCGTCTCCTCCATCAATTCTCTGTCTTTCTCTCAAAAGCCACCTCATCTCTTTGCCGCCGCCCACTCCGCTTCTCTCACTCTCTTCTCCTCCCAAACCCTCTCTCAACAGTCTGTTATTTCCTCCTTCAAAGATGTCGTATCATGCTCTTCCTTCCGCTCTGATGGCTCGCTCATTGCCGCCTCCGATCTCTCCGGACTTATTCAAGTATTCGACGTCAAAACGCGGACCCCACTTCGTCGTTTGAGGTCTCATGCGCGTGCGGTACATCATGTTCAGTACCCATTTCTTGATAAGTTACATGTAGTGTCGGGTGGTGATGATGGGATTGTTAAGTATTGGGATGTTGCCAGTGAGAGCGTGGTTTTGGATTTGTTTGGACACAAGGATTACGTTAGATGCGGGGACTGTTCTCCGGCTAATGCGGAGATGTTCGTTACAGGGTCTTATGATCATACTGTGAAGTTATGGGACGTGAGAGTTGAGAATTCAAAGTCAGTGATGGAAATGAATCATGGGAAGCCGATAGAGGATGTTATATTTTTGCCCTCGGGTGGACTGGTGGCGACGGCTGGTGGGAATAGTGTGAAAATTTGGGATTTGATCGGAGGAGGGAAGATGGTGTATTCCATGGAGAGTCATAATAAGACTGTTACTTCTATTTGTGTTGGGAAGGTTGGGAACGAGAGTGGAGAGGAGGCAATGGAATATAGGATTTTAAGTGTCGCTTTGGATGGATATATGAAGGTGTTTGATTATGTTAAAATGAAGGTCACTCATTCAATGAGGTTTCCAGCTCCTCTTATGTCAGTTGCTTTTTCGCCGGATGGTATGACTAGAATTATTGGCTCATCAAATGGAATTATATTTGCTGGGAGGAGGAAGAGTAAGGAAAATGTGGAGAGTCGAGTAGAGAGTTTTTGGAGTTTAGGGAGAGTAGATGAGCCTCAAAAGAGGATGTTGAGGCCTAATTATTTTAGGTATTTTCAAAGAGGGCAGAGTGAGAAGCCAAACGAAGGTGATTATTTGGTTGTGAGACCAAAGAAGTTGAAATTGGGAGAGCATGATAAGTTGTTGAAGAGGTTTAGGCATAAGGAAGCTCTTGTGTCTGTGTTAAGTGGTAAGAATCCGGAAAGTGTGGTGGCTATGATGGAGGAGTTGGTGGCTAGGAGGAAGTTGTTGAAATGTGTTTCGAACTTGGATACTGAAGAGCTTGGGTTGCTGTTGAGTTTCATGCAGAAGCACTCCACGGTTCCGAGATACTCAGGGTTGTTGATGGGATTGATGAAGAAGGTTCTTGAGATGCGTGCTGAAGATATTAGAGCTTCTGATGCATTGAAGGGTCATGTTAGAAATCTTAAGCGGTCAGTTGAAGAAGAGATAAGGATACAGCAATCGTTGCAAGAGATACAGGGTATAATCTCTCCTTTATTGAGAATTGCTGGTAGAAGATGAATTAATAGCTTTTTTCTAATGTATCAGGTCCTTTTTTTATTTGTTTACGAGCTTGAGATTTTTCCCATGACGATGGAAGTTTCACAATTTTGTTTAATCAGAATGTAATGTCTGTTTTCATGCTGTCTGAGATTATCTGGATTGCAGCTGTTGCAATTGGACTAAGAAACACATCATAACATTAACAAACACCCCCTATTCCCTCTCTTTTTGGCATTGTCACTTATGAGCTTCACAATATTACGACAATATAAATACATGTAACAGTTGTGCTTCTCTACCCGACACTTACCTCTACTTTGTCAGTGGCATATGTAAACATTTCAGAGAAAATATCAAGATTTCTGGCTTTATTCGTTGTATGTTTTAGTAAATTTAGGGAAGAACAGTTGAATTAGATAGTGATTGACAGTTAGGCAAGCCGTACGTATATTGTTCTATGATGCTCTGTTAGAACCTGGATAACCTTACGGCGAGATTTATGCAGTGTGAGGAAGGATGAAATTTGTATTTGCTTTTTGACCAATTAGTGAAAGTCTACAATTTGAAAAATCCGCAGAGCTGTTTATCATAATGCTACGAGATAGAACTTAAGGGATGCGTAGCTTTTATTTCTGATTTCAAGGGAGACCCAACTATAAAAATTTCTTTCCCATCTGAAAAAGATGGGAGATAAGTGGTCGAAGGGTTTGTTGAAATTAGCAATCAGAGGAAGATTTCTGGAAGTTCTGTGTATTTATATGTTTAAGCTCTTATAAAACAGTTCCCTCAGACATAATTGTTGCTGCCTTTATGCATGTCTATGTCTTTGCCCCTGCATGTGCATATGCCTGTTTTATAGGGGGCTTGTTCGTCTCTAGAAAACTTGAAATAAAGATTTCTTTACCTACAGAAGTCGAGGAATAAGCCACAGGCAAATTTTGTTGCTTTCCTGGGAGGAGATCATACTCCTCATCCAGTGTTTTAAGATACACTGCTCTATGAGAGCTGTTGATCATGAGTAGTTGCAACCTGATGGAAATGGGGGCTCATGTACCAATTCTCCAATTTTTTCCCGCCCCAGAGGATTTGTCATGTTAGTAAAGTTAGAGTTTAGATGACCTTTTTCCACAATTAAAAAGCAACATCATGGGCTTATGTTACCGAGGGCATTACTCATCGCTTCAATTATCTGACATGTTACCGAGGGCACTTGTCCAAAAATAACTGTTTTGAGGCAAATCGTCGGCTACTTCATTCTTAATTACACAGGGCATGCGCTTCTACAGCATTGGAGATCATCAATAATCAGATAATTTCCTATTTTACAGGTGCAGCTATGTCAATTGCCACAGCATTGAAAAGGCTAAACTCTGTAACAAGATGTTGAATAATAAGATTCTATACTTAAGAGACTACTATCTTGATGCTTCAGGGATCCCCCCGAAAAACTATACAGTGCGCAAGGACTGGACAGGCTTAACATGAACTACAACATTCAGACGAGGAACTTCCAAAAACTGATACATACACAAAAGGATGCATAAAGCTCCAGAGCCTTTGCTACGGCTCATGAGTGATAGCATCCTGCCACAAAATATAAGACGTGCAGAAAATTAACATTCACTAGCTGGATGCCCCTGCAAAGTGAAAAATTAATTAGTCAAGTAATAGAAGCGAAAACAAAAATGGTACCTATGTCAAAAAACCAACTTGCAGTACAGACAAAATATACTATTTTTAAGAAAATGATATTTGCATTTCCACTAATAATGATCATAGGACAATGAAACATATGAATGGTAACTAATCGATGCATGAAGTAACATCTTCAGACAAGAAGTAACCACCATTCGTAATATCAAATGATATTCAAAATATTATTGGATTCTAATTTCCAGCCGAAATAACCTGTAAAATAAGTATTAATTCAATTTGTCAAATCAGGTCTTAGGAAACGAGAAAATTAAGGGGGACGGAGTCCCATAGTGGAACTTTGCTAGACCTCAGATATTCGACCATGAAGGCCTACGTGCTATGATATATTGTTAGATTCACTAGGAAGGCACTTAAGAGGTCTAATATCAGAGACACAATGTAACATTTGGGATTGACAATGAGATTTGACATATTTAAAGCTTACAATCCATAAGATATTTCCCCCATGTAAAATGCTAATTGCATCTAATATGATTTGTTGGTGATATAGGGTTGCCACTTGCTACGAAAGCTCCCTTGTGGTGTACAATGAACTTGAGCTAAATGAATCACAATCTCTCTAAAAGAATACAAAATCACTGTTTCACATGCATCCCTAGTTTGGGTTGTACAATAGTACAGACCTAACCAGAAAATTAACATTCAAGTCACTGTTGGCTGAGAAGAATCACATTTTATACCTGATGTTCTCGAAGCAGCCAAATTATCTGTAGATCTCCCAGAAGTTCCAGTCTTCTTCTGCGCTCTTTTCTCCTCCCTCGAAACTCTTAATGACCTTAATTTGGCTGATGACCTAAGTGAGTGAATCAAAGGAGCTTCTTCTTCTTCCTCCTCATCTTGCTTCTCATCTTCATCTTGATCTTGGGCAACTTCCTGGTCTGATCCACTAATTGAATCTTCTTCCTCACTTGAACTTTGTTCATTGAAAAGTCTCTTCCCCTCAATATTCTGCCGCTTCCTCGGGCGTCCCCTGCGCTTTACCGTAGCCCCATCTTTCTCATCTGCAGCAAAGTAACCATATTAGCCCTCAAACACAGTTGACAGTCATAACTAGAGAAATTAAAAATGACTTGAACAGTAAATAATGAGATGGCCAGTTGGTGTGCCACTCTTCTTAAACAATGACTTAATTGTCAATAATAAAAGATAAATGGTGAAATGGATAAGTATTTATAAAGATGGGTTGAGAAGAATTATGTTTTAACTACAAGAAGCATGGGGCACAATTATAGAACCACCAAGAGGTTAATCTATTTTTTAAACGCATTTAGTTTCAACCATCAGATAAGGCACGTGCCACTGAAGCTAGCTTTCTGACCTGTTGGCAGTGTTGTAAAGAGTCTAGAGCCATCTCCCATACTACAAACCCTCAAGCATAAAAAACCCTTGCTTTGGAATAACAAGCTATTAGTAGACAATTTTTAAAATAAGATATGCATTTCACATCATAAAATAAAATCATTGTAAAATTAATAGAATTAATTAAGGGCATCCTATCTTAGCTGCTTCTGCTGATATCAGGACTCCTTTACGGCTTCCTGAGCCTATATTTAGAGTTTTTTATAATTTTGAACAGCCGCAAACTATACATGAGCAAACTTACTGCCAAGAAGTTGTTCACTGCTTTGTAAATACTTCTTCAGTTTAAATAACTAATTCCATATTTTTATTAATATATATATATATATATATATAAATTAAATGAGGAAATGTGGATTCCATCAAAGCATCCAGAGAAAACAGTGAATGGCAAGAACTTTCTTTTATTCTCTTTTTTATTTCTGACACCCATAAAAACAGCAAGAACTCTTTTAGTTTTCCAAAAACAATAGCAATATTTTCTTCTTTAAAGATGGTAAAAACTAATACTGCAATGAAATTAACCACATGTAAATTTTGCAGGGGATAGATGAGATTCTTTTTACTTTGGAACAAAACATATAGTAAGCTCTGCCTAATTTCAAAACAGGCACTGAAAAAGATATGAGGCCAGTGGAACTAAAAGAAGTCATCAAGATTATCATTTAGATCCACAGGAATTAGAGACTAATGAAAGTAAATCATAAAGTTGTACCTTGAATTCCTTCATTCTTGGAATATTTTTCATGCAAACTTTCAACAAATGAATTATAGGGGCGCCAGCCACTAGGATCTTCATCTGTGTTCACATTCTCTGTTCGTTTTTTTACATCCCTAAGACTACATGAGAAGTAAGGAAGTGTTAACTGGTCCACTATTGCCGATTGAACAACAAAAGAGTAATTTAAGGTAAAAAAGAATAGATGATAGCATCAAAAAGAGAAACTCTTACATCTCCAGAACATCAGGTGTCGGAAGTTTGGAGACAAAATGAAGCACAGCACTTTCCAGAAAAGGCAGCTGTTTTGGAGCATCTACAAATGCATATTCAATACCTTCCTTGACAATTTTTAAGATGTCTGATCTATGCTTGTTCCTAGCAGCACCAATAAATGTTCCTGAAAGTCGAGCAGCCAGGTCCTTACATTCTACAAAAGACTTTTCTGTCAATGATTTATTATCACTTCTGGAAAGTTCCACAGCATGTCGATGATAGGCCTAGTTAAATACAAAATAAGCCAAAAGTTATCGAAAAATTTTCAGTTATGATTCAAGTCTAAGGGAGGTTAAAAAATGACCCACGCCCGAAAAATTTTAATGTCATAACCTTTTGCTTGACATCCGACAGTGTCTAACATTAGACATTCGATGAACGATAGCATTCAACAGTTTATTGTATGAGAACTGTAGGTTGTCGATATCCGCTGAGCGACAGCATTCAATAGGGTCTTTATCAAGCGTCCGATGGGTCATGGCATCAAAAAATTTTAAAAGTGGGTCATTTTTAATGAGACCCCCTAATTTTAGTCATTTTTGCAAGTAACCCGAATTTATGTGTCAACAATTTAAGAACACAGGCACACATACTCAACAGATAAGAGTAGAGGTATTTAAACAAGACTGCTTTCTACTTCCTAATAACTCTTGATGACATATTTTCATCTATAAATAGATCTAAAGGCATGAAGTACTGTTGAAGATTCTCGAAGATTAGTTATTAATTATGTGATATGGGGAATCAAGGAGGATTTGATGGAGAGTAATCGGGGTAGAGATCTGTGGAAGATTCTTAGGAATTATATTGTGTAAATATAGAATTAGCAATTTAGGAA
>JANKKB010025314.1:0-14201 GCA_026225775.1 Bursera palmeri | reverse complement strand
GGTCCAGGTTCGAATCCCCTCCGTGTCATTTAATTAAAAAATAAAAAAAGTTATTGTTTGGCCTACTTGTAAGACCCGCTGAGGCATGTGAGGCTCTGTTCGGTCCACGTTGCAAGTGCACGTGGGGCCCTTGCACGTGAGGGGGCGTATTAAAGGCTTAAATATTCAAGTTAAGCCCACACCTACAAGCTTAAGCTTCTAGAAAAGTGGTAAACTTAACAAGTACAACACAGACTTTCTTACCTGGTAAATTCATCTTTTTTTTTTTTTCCTAATAGAACGTCTACTCTTAATTATCCTCAAATGGCAAATCAAAGTATTGTGGAAAACATAATAATAAAGAAAATAGAGCATTTTGAAAGGTGGGTTTTAACTAACAAGGCAGAATTAGAAAGATGAAATAAAGAACTAAAACTTATACAAGCATTTGGTTGTTTTCTATAAATAATACAGTGTAACCTATTTTTTTAATTTCTAAAAATGAGTAAATAAATAATGCATGAAAATTGGAATGTTAAAGTAATATAATACACACATGCACATATAGCTCCAAAGAAAAAACTCAGCACATTTTATTAAAAACATATAAGGAAAAGAAGAAGAAAGAGTCATGATTCCTACTGATTTCATTGCTTCTAGAAAGATAGTGGGAATGTCATCTTCTTTTTTTCTTAGAACTGTGATCAGATGCTTAACAATCTCTGCTACATTTGTTCCATGCATCACAAAATGAGAAATGATCTCTGGAGCAAGATACACCTGCATTCACAACTTCTCATGTAAATATCCTTGGGGAAAATTTAAACAAATTATACTGTAAGTAAGTAATACAATGTGAGAGATAGTGAACTACTCGCCAAAAGATTCCACAAAATATTCCATCCACCCTCCAACAGCCCCAGGTAGGAGGGAGGGAAATTTAACAAAAAGAAAAAACAAAAACAAAACCTTACTCAAAAAGTTTGGACAATCACAATAGCTGTATTGAACAAAATTCTTTATAGTTTCCAGATCAAAGATCAATAATATCATGCTTTTCACCTTAGGTACAGTGTCAGTAGCAATCAACTTTGCAGCAGCGATCATGACTGCATCCCTATTTGTCTCCTCAACATACTCTTTGTTCACGTCTTCATCTTCTGTCTCATCTGTGACATACACAATGGAAGGAAAAAAATACAATTTGAAAAAATAAATACCTAAATGAGTACCAGCAGGAAACATAGGTGTGAATCATGCAATCAGATTCATCAAAGTACGAATTTTTAAAGATGCCATCAATATGTTTTACTGGATATGCAGAACTCATCACTTAACCAACTTAAAGTATCACCAGATTTAACACTGAAGGGGAAACATATAAAATTATCACCTGAAATATTTAGCTGTTGTTCACAAAGTTTCCAGAACTTTTGAAGAACAGGTGTATCTGGACAATATCCCAACTTTTCCAGCTTTGTTGAAGAAAAATTTCTCTCTCTAAACAAACACCACATCTCTGCAAGGATAGTACAAACCTGAAGTACAGCATAGACATTATTTGATCAAATGTGTCAAGAAGAATGCAGTGAAATATATAAACAATTGTATTGGAAAATCACTAATGAAATTAAAAGCTGCTTACTCTGCAAGCAAGCATATTTCCAAGTTTACTCCCTTCAACTCCAGAAGGGGTATTCAGGAAGTAATCAAGTTCATTGAACAAGGTATTGCGTTTCAGCACGAGAGAAGATAAGGATGCTTCAGAGACAGTTTCAGAATTTATAATGGAGTGCAGAGACCATGCCAAATGCAAATACATATTGAGAAGCAGAAAACTGACCACCTGTCAGCATGAGCATGTATAAGCACATGTAATAAAGAGGGAAAAAAGAACATAAACAACAGATCTTATTATAGGTTTCTGTTAAATACCTCATCATCTAAATTTCTGAAGCTACAGAGAATCGAGACAAAATCTTCATACAAGCTTTCAATTGGCACAAATTTTGACAACTGAAGCTCATATAACCTTTTCAAGTTTACAAGAAGAGAATATTCATCATCTCCATCCTGCATAGTTTGAAGCATGTTATATTTTATTTGTTTGGCTTACAATCAATTTAAAATGGTCCAAGCAAAGAGATTACCACCACTGCTTTAAGTGCAGATTTAAGTTTAGCAATAAGCTCATCTTCAACATCCTTTAATTTATTGCGAGCAAAATCTTGCAGTTCTCCTTGACTCTCCGTAGAACAGAACTTAATAGCTTTTACACAAGATCTCAGAGCCTCCTTTTCACCATGTTTAAAGAATGCATCTTTGATGAGCTGAAGGATGGTTTTAAAATTCTGAAAGAAGCAAATCAGAATTCTCTATGAACAAGATCGTAAAGAGAACGCTAATAACTTGAAATTGGCAATCAATTCAGACACGAACCTGCTCCTGTCTTTTTAGGGAATAAATCTCAAGATTCATATATGCAATAATCTCAACGAGTGATGGCACTTTTGCCTTGTCAGCCATAAATTTGCGTAGTAGAAGAGGATAGTTCTTCATCATAGCAACACTTATGTCCTGTCTGTTGTTTTCAAATACTTCCTGAACTTTGAAAGCAGAATTTGAATTATAGTATATACTTTAAAGTGGCACCAACTGAAAAAAGTTATCACCAATTAAGACAATGTATTTGGTAAAGGCACATATAGATTTGTCCATTTATATAAAGCACATCTGAAGCCTAGTGCGTAAACGACCATCCGATATCAACTCTAAAATCATCGTTTGCTTACAAAGGCCATGTATAAACCATCATTCAATATCAAGGGAGAAAGCATACTTCTGTCTGAACCATTCTTCTAAAAATAAATACACTCTGGTTATAATGCTAACACCTAAAATCATACTAAGTTTGAATATTTTCCTTCAATTCATGAAGCCTTTTGCCTATGAAACATAAGAAATTATGAAGAAATGTAGTATTAAAACTCAAAAATTCATTTGAAAAAATAAAATAAAATAATTAAAAATTAAAATAAACTAAGAGATTAAACACCTTTTGAGCTTTATTGTAATATTGCTTTCGGTTATCAGAAGCAGGAACAATCCTCTCCCCAACAGCCTTTCTGATAGATGCAAAAAGAAGTCTAATCAAGTTTGTTCCGTCTTCATCACTGAGCTCAATCAATGGATGATTCTCATCCAAGAGCATGGAGATTATACACTTCCAATCCTGCAAATACAAGTTTCCATCTTCATTAATAAAATATATCTAACATGCAGTAGAAATCAGTGTAATATTTCACTTATTTCTTCTAAGGTTTTAGTATTTTTGTTTGATAATTATAAATATTTTATTGCAGTTTCTTTTCCAAGTGTGTCAGAATTTCAGAGGCAATAATTTAAGATAATAACACAATCCAGGGCCACCTGGATCTGATTGAAGATTAGCTAAATCCACGGTTAAAAGCTAAACTTGCCTATAATCCAACCTAACCAACATTCAACACAGTTTTTCTGATAAGCATCATTTCCCATCAAGTTAGGCCACTATGGTGGATCTAGAGATACAAGTTCATTGCCTGGAGCCTTATCCAACCTTAGCTCAAACAAAATTTTGCGACACATTCCAACAACATTTTTCTTTTTTAAATTTTTTCTTCTTTTAAATAACATCAGGAGTCCGAACTGCATGTTCAAAATACTAGCCCAAGCTGATCAAGCTGGCCAGGTTGGGCCGGTTTCCACCTTTCCTTCCCATAGCCTATGTCACTTTTTCTATATTTCACAAGGTTAAATAATACCTTCATGGCCTTCATGTACTCCCAAACATCATCAATAACATAGATACTTAAAATTGGATCTGCTGAAAACTCCCTTAATATTTGCAACATCCTGCCAAGATGGACCTCAGAGGACTCATTGTCCTTGCCTGGAAAAAATATTGCTAACGTGAGTGTCTCACTTGATTTAATGCTAATGCAAGCATGGTATGATAGAATACTAAGAAGGACCAGAACCTTTTAAGGCAGATTGCGAGCTATTAAACTTTTGCGCAATCAGGTGATCATACACCAATTCCCCAATGGCACGCCTAATTTCTGGTGGATCATCAATGAGCAAATCATACAAAGGACCCAAGTCATCATCAGGTAGAAGTTGATGTCTGCAAGAAACCACAAGATTATTTTTAAGTGCGCAAGCCATACCAATATTCAGCAATTAAACATAATTGAAATTGCAAAAAAAAATCTCTAAAAAGGCAGTTACCTAAGTAATTGTTTCACAAGTCCAATGGCACATACCGCCACTGAAACATCGATATCATCAGCAAGTTCAATCATTCGATTAGAAAATCTTTCAGTAAATAGACCAAGAGTTGGCACATTATCATCCACCTCATAAAGATTTTGTAATGCAAGGACAGAAGCTTTTCTTACACCAGCACTCTTTGGATGCAACAGCATATAAGAAGCAAATTAGATTTGTATGATGCATGAAACAAAGTAAATTATGACTACATTTAAAAGTTTACCTTATCATTCAGAGTCCATCCAAGATACTTTAAGTATAGGTCCTGCAAGAAGAATGAAGGATATGACAAAATCCACACACCAAGTGACTGTATGCATGATATTCGAATATTAGGATCAATGTCTCGGTATCGATGCACAAATAACCTGCAAAAGAAACACATAGGATAAGTTAAAACTTAAAATATGATAAAACTTCTCCACACCTTCGATTGGTAATATTGTCACAGAATCATACCCCGTGAATATTTTGCGCATCATATCCTCTAGGTCAGTTATGTTCTTATGAGTCATTGACAACCTTTTATTAAGCGACTCAACACGAGGCCCCTCAGCTCGTTTCTTATTCTCAGCATTCAACTGTCTCTGAGTAGTTTCTCGCTGTGCACCAAGCATTTTTGCAACAGATATAAAGGATGTTACAAGTTGGAGGCCCATCAATGAAGCAACTTGACGATAAACCCGTGGAGGAGTACTGTTTAGTAGTAAAACCATGTAGAATAAAAACAATTAAAGAAAGCAATTTTATAAACATAATTTAGAACATTACATCAGTAGAGTACTAACCATGATAGAGCAATAATATAGTCCATGCACTTGTCAAATAAAACCTTATCAAACAATGGTCCATTCTGGCACTCGACCACTAAATTGTCCCAGAATGAAAGAAGATTATCTTTGAAGTTCTTGAATTCCTTTCTTTTCGAGCTCTGATAATCTTCAACTTCTCCCTATGATTCCACAAGAGTTAAGGCAGCATTATGGGTACAGAATCTTGGTGCACAAAGGTCAGATAGGCTAAGAATTAGGATACATGATTATTACATAAGAACTATCTGACAAAACTCTCGAGATAATAGTTAGTTTAGCAGAAAAGAAAATTTGCGAAAAGAAACATTAAATTGTGTAAAGGTGGTGGAAGTTCAGGATACTCTTCTAGCAAGATTCACAAGGGCAACAACAACATCATCGACATCGATCTCATCCAGCGATTCTCCTCGAATATAATATTTAGCTCCACATGCCTATACAATTGTATTCTTCATTAGTCACAATTTCAAATATAGAACTGAAGTAACTGTTGGTATAGCATAAGTTTACTTTTACGGTTCAAAAATTTAAAGAAGCAATGAATAAAAAATTGCAAAACCAGCTCAACATCTCATAATTCATCAAGGATGTCCTTCTAGACAACTCTTTTATGAGATCCATGCATTTCATTAAAACATATTCTACTCCTCCCTAAGTTTAGTTCAGCATTGCAGCTCTAAAAATTTTGGTATTACCTCAAATAGCATTGTCAAGAGTTCAGCCATTGCCGGTTTTGAATCCTTTTCATACTGCTCAACCCAAAGCTTGACCACTTGAGGAATAATTTTCCCGTTACCTTTAATAAGTTCTGCATAAGATTATCCATTTATCAACATGCTGGAAATAAATTCTGTTAAATGATGCTCTTGACAACAAACACATAACAAAGATTAACTAACCAAAAAGGAGCCAGATTTATCAGGTCATTTCAAGACTTAAGGGTCATATCAGCCAGATTTGATAACTGTTGGTGTCACACTTCATCATTTAAACATCTAGTTCAAAATAAATAGAGATCATATCATCATAAGAACCCTTGTCTTGACCTTTCTGATAGTAGAAGTGCATAGCAACAAAAGGTTGATAAGTACCGGTACGTGCACATCAGCCAGACCATATAAAAGATTTCCAAAAACAATCAAACTCACCAAGTGGTGCCTCCCCCTAACGTTAAATACTGAAACTAATATTCTATTGCAGTGTGCTGGAGGAGCTGAAAGCCTTAAACAAGTCCACACCATTGGATTTCATGGTGAAATGGTCACTAAGTTAATAAAAAAAGTTTATGTGAAGAAATTCTGTTCTATTTTCTCATTCATTATTTCATATTATAAATCGACATAAATGTCTTTAAAAGTTTATCCTAATTATATAAAACCTCTTTTTTATCATATTAATCCAAATTAGTCACGCTCTTTCCATTTATATAGTTTATAGAGAGGCATATTCCACCTTAATTAAGATATCAGACTATATATTTAGAGAGATTCAACCATAAAATAATCATTCACAGTGCTAAGCATAAGAGTAACTAAAGAATGTTGACGACCAAGAACGGAGGTTAAATTGGTCTCTCTACACAATTATCCACAAACTCAAATCAAAAGCGGTCATAGTTGGTTGCAACCGGCTTGTAACCAAGTGACTCTCGTCAAAATTCAACACCATTTCTAAAATTAACACGTACATATATGAAATTATTCTCGACAAGGTGACTTTGGTAAATTTACCAATCAAACTTAGTTGACTTCTCTGCGCGGAGCCAGAGGCCCCCTCAGAAGCACGACTGCGCTTAGTTCTCGGACGAATTTCTTCAAAATCATCAGGGGAATCCTCCCTGTCCAGCCGGTTGGGGCTCTGGTCGCTTGCGTCACTGGTACGGTCTTGGTTCTCGGCAGCGGCACCGTTTGTCCTCCTTTTCTGCACATCCAAACAGGTCAAAGGACTGTACATGTATAGTGACAGAGTGAGACAAATTGACGACTCACCGAGCGGCGTACTGTGGTCTCCGGGGCCATAGGTTGGTCCTCCATGGCCTAGGGTTTAGGTAACCGGAGATGTTGCAGAGAAATTTAACAGTGAGGAAGATAGTGTAGAAAGAAATTGAAGAATAATTAATTAGCCCTAGATTTCGGAAGCAAAAGAGGGAAAGAGTGAGAGTTGAATTAAGAAATGAAATGAAGAAGAAATCAGAAATCTCCCGCCAAGTGAAAAATCCGCGTATTTATGGCCGCACGATCTTAGGGGAAGTAGATTGTAACAGCGTTTCGTTAATGCACTAGATCCCCTCTCAGTAAAATAATCCTTTACACGCGCAACAGGGCAACCATTGCTAACTGCTAAGGGTGTTATGCTTTTAACGGCGGTTTAGTTTTCAAACGCAGCGGCTGTTATTATTAGTTGTGTAGCCGCAACGACTATCAATTTAAATTGTAAAATTTTAAATAAAAAATTATCCTACGTACAATAAATTTTTTATTTGCTTTTATTAACCCTTAATAGAAGCAAAAAGAAAAAATATTTCATAAACTTTATGTTGGTGTGTTATAGAAATTATTTTACAAGTATAATATAAAATGTCACCTTTATAATATCAGATATAAATTAATATATACAAGATAACACTGCAGATGTTGAAAACTATACATTAATATTGTAATATTAAGTTTTCATATTACAGTTTATGCGGAATTGCCAAATCATATCATAATTAAAATTCAAAAACAAAATATGCACTTTCATTTTTGTTTTGTACGAGCGTCCGAGGTTTTACATAAACACCGAAATCGACTCTGCCGAAGAATATTGACTTAAATACCACTAGTCTTCCATGAGTCTAAGCTCTAGTAGGTGTTTCGTGTATATTTAAAAATCAAACATAAACGCAAATTTTCAAATATTAACAGGTGATTGATTCCTCCTTCTCAGTTTAACATTAACCAACCAATACTTGTCATCAACTGAACAAATGAGTCCTATAATTTTATGGAGGCCCTTATTTGTGTGTCCACTTCAACAATAACAGCTTAGCAAGTTACTTGTCATAATGCAGATAATTTTTCTAGTATGTAAATAAATTTACACAACGATAGTAACTACTATCTACTTCTGTGAAGATGTTTTGAAATCTGGAAATCAACACCTATCAGTATTTCAAGCAAGGAAAACATAAAATTTAAGTCATGTAATCCACCAAATAATATGCAAGGCCAATAGTTTCTGATAGCTTAATTACTAAAACACATTTAACTATAAACATGAATATGGGACCAATTGATCAGTATAACAAGTTGAATTCAAGGCACAAGCCCAACGCGCAGGTGCATATAACCATTTTGTAACATCAACGAGAATCGGAGCCCCTCACTTGGATGGCTCCCCTCACTTGGATCAGGAGCAATGTTGAAAAGAAATAGTGACTCATCCCATGCACAACTAACCAATGCCAAATTGCAATCTTGAAATCATGCCGAATCAGCCATCGAGTTAATTAGGATCTTATAACCTTCTGGTATCGCTGTCTGTGTCTGGACACACTCTGTCAGTGCAGGGATATCGGAATTGACATCAAGAAACCTTGCCAGAAATAGCAACAAATGAAAATCTGAAATTCTCTTGACTAGTGGAAGACTTTGAGCTCGGTCCAGATGATTCTTCAGTGCCCTCGCCGTTACTTGGGTGTTCCGGTTCTCAATGGGGAAGGTTGATGAAAGAGGGCCCTGTACCAGAATAAGAATTACACTTAAGTGCCCTAGAAACATCAGGTATTGAAGCAAATGAACATGCAGAATATAGCGAAAAGAAGTTATCAATGATCTAGAAAACAATAAAATCAACAAGTGAAGCACATAAGCTAAGAGCTTCAAAATTAGAGTATGACTAGGATAGCATGGCTCCATAGCCCTAGAAATAAATTCATTTTTTAAGTCTCTCCAGGTGCATGTGTCAAAACACAGATCAACTCGCAACATCAAACAAAACCACTTCCCGACTTATACCAAAAATTTAAAAATTAATGCTCATACATGCATCCAGGCATAGGCCACAGTGGCTAATAAGGACCTTAAATAGAGGCTTGTCAACAACCCAGAGAAAGGATCAAAGTAAATGTCAACACTTCAAGTAACATCTCTACTACCTCAAACAAGGCATTGGGAAAAATTCTCCATTTAATAGAAAACAGGCAGTGGAAAGAAGTGTTACCAAATCAATAAACCTGCTCTTCCTGATTTATTCCCATGTTATAAACTATTTTTCATACAGAAAAAGGACAATCTTACAACTATAATTAGAAACTGAAGACCGAAGAAAGGGATAGAAGGCTAGCAATAGTCCAAACTCAATACAGTGAACTACCATAAAAGGAAATCAGGAGAGCCAACCATCATTGGCTCGCCTGTTGCAATTACAATAAGGGGTAGCAATATTGACTGAAGCAATGACTCTGGAACTAATGAAGTAACCCCAACCTACCCTGAGTAAGACTTAAAACCTCATATAGAGTGTCTTCCTAGGCTTATATATAAATAAATCACCTGCCTTTATTTAGCCAATCTAAAGTAGAGACTAATATCGCCTATACTACTTATTCCTATCATGGCTATGTCAAACTTCAATGCATGATTGAATTCAAGACCTTCACTAACTCAAAATTGCTGTTAAACTTAAATACTATATATGTTCTCACCTAAATATTTAAAATGAGTCAAGATGCTGCAAACATTTAGATTTGCTAGCCACTGGTAAATCTACAGATACTAGCATCTCAAACATCAGTATCAAATATCAACATTCAAGCACCAGAACAGCACAAATTGCTTGTTCAATGTTAACATGTCATTGGAATCAGTGGCCTGTGGTCCGTGTACCCCCACATGGGCGAAAAATGTTTTTCAACTTTCTATTGTTTTATGAACACTAAAGGTGAACAATTGGACGTAGTGATGAAGAAATAAAAATTATAAAATTGAACTGGAGATGTAACTTAAGTCACAAGACTAGATGGACTGCAAAATATCACTATTACATTGGCAACAATACCTAATTCATAAGCTACATGTCAAAAGTTAGGAAAACTCCAGATTATCAAACGAGCTATGCATGAAAACTTACTGAGAAACACTGCTCAGTCCAGAACAATGACGAATAAGATTGAACAAACTTATGGTATGCCCTAAAATTAATCTGAAATCTTAATTCAACTGTTTGCCTATCCCAAACAATAACCAATAACGCAGTATTAGGATAGTTGCAACTTACATTAAATCATTTAAAAAAAAAAAAAAAAACAAAATAACTTTAATCATCAATCTGCAAAACAAATATAAATCAACAAAGGAAGCAATCGTACCTGGTGATCCAATATCTTAACAACAACCAGGAAAAAATCATTATCAACCTCTTTAACATCCTTCCCACCAACCACCACATCCTTATTCATCTTTGACAATTTGGGATCATCACCTTCCGAAATCTCAGTTTCAAACCATCCTTCCTTGAACAACCTAACGCACATATCGCTCATTTGAAACGCCTCAAAATGAATAGCGGCGGTCCCATCCTCGTTTACCTCCAACTTGACCACTGCCGTTACCCACTCCTCCATATTGCTTTCAGCGTGATACTCAACCGCCTGCAGAACCTCCCTGTTCGATAAAGTATAATCCTTCTTGTTCTGCATTACCGTTTGAGTAAAAATAAACCCCACTTTCTTCATCCCCAATCCAGCAGCAATCGCGTCCACCATTTTCTCCTCCTCCTCATCACGTAACAGATAAAGCACCTCCTCCGTCCCCTGCTGCGGCGGCTCGTAGATGAAATTCACGTCCACCTTCTTGTCCTCCGACACCGTGCCGTACATGAAACCCCCGCGCTTGACGGCGAAGGCCAGCGATTCGTTAACGTAATACTGGAAAGCGTCGGCGCAATCGCGGTCGAAGGACACAGACTCGCAACGTGGATTTTCCTGGCGCGTGACTCGCATCTGTTTCGCAATCAAGTCGTCCATGGTCATTTTACGCCCAAAAGATCCAGCCGGGTGGAAAGTTGGGCCCTTGATTCGGCGCTCGCCTTCGTATGATAAGAAAATAATGGAGCCGTGAGAGATGTTGAGAGAAGATAAGATGGTGTTGGGGTTCGACATGTCGGTGAATTGTTGGAGATCGGAGGGTGATTTAGCCAACAACAGGTTTTGATTGGTGGAGATTACTTGGTTTTGAACGGGGATTTGGAGCTGTGATTGGATTAGGGTTTTGAGCTGTGCGACTGTGATGCTAGCGTTGTCGATTGTGACACGCTCGATGCCATCTCTGCTGCGGACGCGAAGCAGCATTTTTGCACTAAGAGTTGAGGTGTGGGATTGAGAGTTTTGAGTCGAGTTTCGAGATTTGAGAGTTTCTTTGAAATTGTCAGAGTTTATATAGAGCAGTGAATAGGTGCCTGGAGTGACAGTAAGGATTCCTGAGCTTTTAGGATTTCTTGCCAAAGAAGAAGCTAAAAGCAACACGGAATATATATACTAATACAACTTTCTGGAAAACCCCCATTATTTATTCTAATTACAATATTTCCCTTCAAGTTTAGGAAAATCACAATTTTTCCCGTACCGTTAACTTAAACGTGGGAACAAAATGGAAATTTTGCAAATAAAAGTTAAATTAAATATTGTATCAATCAGCTTTGGGTTTGCCCTAAGAAAATCTTGTTAGGAGAAATCAGTCAAAACTTGACAATTAAATTTAAAGGAACGAGAAATGTTCTTAACACTATTTAGGTTAGATTCGCGCGCCAAAGGAGGAGAAAGAGAATCCACTTTTCCTTCGGAAAATTTACATGACTCTCCAAAAAAATTTTAAGATAACACTTGATCTCGTAATTTTATGAAATTAACACTAATTTTTTAAATATCTCTAAAAAGTTAATATTTAATTTTTAAATATTTAAAAAATAAATATTAATTTTGAAAAAATATTAATAATTTTGAATCATAAATATTAATTTAATAAAAATATAAAATTAAATATTTTTTAAAATTTAATCGGGAGTCAGAAGAATTCTCCCCTTTCCCTCCACGCCACCAGCTTCCAGAGACATTTGTAGTGGGTAAAGAGTAACTTCGACGTGGGTTTGTCTTCAGAGTCACAAATACGATGAGGAGCGATTTTTTATAATTTATTATTGGCTGATTATTTATTTATGGGTTTCTTTCAAGTTTGTTTTTATGGTTGTGTGCGGTGATCTTGTATGTTTTGGTGTTGGCTGTACCCATTTCATAACTCAAATATGATGGAAGTATATATTAAGTATTGATTATATTATGCTAATTATTAAATCTTTATAATAATTAAGGTTTTCATAATTATAAACAAAAGGATGATAATTATAGTAAAAGTCACAATCAATTTGATTTGTTAACCAATTGTAAGTCGGTGATACTAACAAGGACAATAAATGGATTATAAATAATATTTAATTTTAGTGACCGCTTTAATTAAAACTTATAAACACTAAATACATTCACGTTTTTAATTCAGATAGATGATAAAAACATTAGATACTTTATTTGAGAATTGAAAATAATGGAATCTGATTTTTTATTGGATATTATTTTGAACCATTTATTTTTCTTATTAATTTAGGTAAGAAAAAGTTTTACTCGAATTTAACTTTAAAGCAAAAAACGTGAAGTGATTTTTTACTTTTTTACATGTCCCACAAATTCTTGGAGTAAGGCACAACATTTCATCCCACTTATTGTTTATTTTAAATTTTTTTATTAAAATTTAATTTTACACATTATTTAATAGTCGTCATTCATTTTTCTCATCTCATGATTAAAAAAAACATAAAGTTGATATAAAAAGTATAACTTTTTAATTTATATTTGTCATCTATTGATTATAATAAATCAATGGTTATCAAATAATATATAAAATTAAGTAAAAAAATTATATTCCAATAATCTGACCTTATATATATAATCTAATGCAAGATTATTATGCCTTGTAGCTAGGTTTTCTATATGTTTTAGAAAAAAAAATTTACATAGAATTTCCAAACTTCTTCTACTTCTAGTTAAAGACAAAGTGTCCACACGTTTTTAATATTATCATGTTAAGCATATTGTAAGTCTTTATAGTCCAAAAGAAGAATATTATTTTCTTGAAGACTATACAAAGAAGTTTATAGGATCTTTTAACCATAATAGTAAGGTATAATTTCTTTACTTCTAGTTACATATTACCCACAAGATTGAGATCATATGCTTGTGTTTCGATTTAATTCTCTTACAGGTTGCTATGAAAAAATTTAGGTTAACGCATTTTACTATTTTAATTATTTATATAACCACATAATTTTATTAATTGTATCAATATATTATCCAATATAACATAATTTTTATAAATTTTAATATATTTTTTTCTTATCTTATTCGCTTGTAACACGTGTTAGAGGATGTTATAATATAATTAAAGGATTTTGAACTTAAAATAGTATATTTAGACTATTGTAACTGAGTTTTATTAATGTAATTTTATACATTCCTTCATAACATTTGATTTACTATAATTCATGGATAAAAATGAGAAATAAAAACATACTTTAAAAAAAAAAAAAAATTGGCTTGGCATTTGTTGATCAAGAACACATTATTTATCTTAAGTTGTTTAATTAAATATGTGTTATATCAATTTCATTAAAGTATGTATCATGTAAAATTTATTGATAACAAATAACACTGTAAATGGGCTATAAGCCCAAACATATCATAAATGTATTAAATGAAAATAATATTCAACTATAAGATCATGAGATAGAATAATTGGGATTGATAACACTACAAGTCTTTCTAATCTCTTCCCCCAATTGCCTGTGAGAACCCCAATGTCTCCCATTCGCTTCATTGACTTGGCGAATTCAGTAAAGAACTAATTAGTTTGATTGCCCATTAGCTCCAAAATAATATTTCTTGCACCCATATTGGTCAGAAGGGCAGCCTGTCTTCAAGAAAGCAGCATATGTTGGGTCCAGTGAAGGTTCTTGACCTCCTCTTCCTGTGAAATTGTAGAGCCTGTTGCTGAAGAGTTTGCAGCGCCCTAA
>JANKKB010025265.1:0-11209 GCA_026225775.1 Bursera palmeri | reverse complement strand
CTCTATATATATATATATATATATATATATATATATATATATATATATATATATATATTCTTAGGATTAATGTCAATTACCTACGAATTTATAAGAAAGAAAACAATGAAATATGATATTCAATATTATCATTATTGTTCTCTGCCGTCGGCTGATGACCGATAGATTTAACAGAATAATGAAGTCAGACAATAGATTGATAAAACTACCCTTATTTTTTAAATATTGACCAAGATAAATACTTAAATATTTCAATTTTAATAAATTAAAAATTTTATATAAATAACAAAATCTAAGCCCTTGGGTTTCGAATCTAAGGGCTCCAAATTAAAATTAAAATTAGAATATTAAATATATTAACTTCAATAAATCAAAATTTTTACATTTATACATGAATAAATGATACATAATGGCTTCCATCTAACACCAAAATGATATCAACTTTTCAACCTTCCAAGATCCAACTCGGGTTCAACAAAAACACACTTCTAACACACCTTATTTCTTCAAAAATAACACACCTTATTTCTTCACAAATAACACATCAACAAGTATAAAATTACTTCCGAATGAGTAGCAACCATTCGGAAAAACCCACAGCCTATCAATATTCCACTTCAACTTCTCAATAATCATGCAAAAACAAGATGATAATCAACTATCTTTAGAAGTGAATTTGGGCAGCCCCTATAGTCAACACAGATATCACTTTTCAACAACAACAACATGCAAGAATTCACTTCCAAATACAACCTTAATTAGTCAACAACCAAATCACTTCTAACAAAGGAACTTGGACAGCAAAGGAATATCAAGATAAGATAGATTAACTTACAATAGATTGATGCTAAAAGATCTTCAAGCATAAAGGAAATTCCACCAACTTGAAGACTAACATCCACCACCAAATTCTTGGCTTGAATTTGGATAAATGATAAACAAGAGAACAAATCTCTTTCAACACACCAAGTTTTTGTAAATTTTCAATTCATCAAGTCTAAGCAAAATGTTACAAAGGAAGCCTTATATACTAAGGCTTATAAAATGGCTGAAATGACATAAAGGATCACCTTTACAAGAGTTAAATAAGATTACAATTAAATAACATTAATTACATTAAAGTAAAACACTAAAAAGGCTTTTCGATTAGGAGGTTAGATAATTCAATTAGTTAGGATCCAATTGAATTATATTGCATCCTAATGGGCTTAAAAGGCTTTTTACATAAATCAAAATGTAGTAACATAACTATACTCATATAGGCCTTTAAAAACATCAAAATGAGCCTCAAAAGATGAAACACATAAGGAAAATAATGTGGGCTTGTACTTAATTCGGGAATGACTGATTTCTTTTCTTACAAATCCATTTTCCTTGAACTTGATAGGCTTCATGGTGGCCTTGTATGGACCACGTCATATTGGAACTTATTTTGGCTGAATAGAGTGGTGGTTGGAAATGGATCAATAAACAAAATCTCAGCCCTTTGTTTTAAAATTTAGAGTATCTAAATTTAAAAAAATCAGTATATAATTCCAATAAATCCATAATTTTAAACAAATAAACAAATCCTAGATCTTGATAAAAATATTTTGTTTCAAGAATAGATATGCCTACTGCAATACTTTTGACTCCTTTGTTGCGTTCATGTGAAGGGATATTACGGTTGCTGTTCCCATTTGCTTGCTCTTGGGATCATTCTCAAACAAACTTCCATTCTAAAAAAGAGACTTGAAACAGACCAATTGGCCAAAAAAAAAAAAAAGGAAAATTATATTAAATATCTAAAATTAGGGAGTTGGGTTGCAAAATAGTAAGACCCCTAATGACTTGCAAGTCCCAATCCAAAAACTATTAAAGATACGTAAATGCCATGAGTTTTATATAATTAACTCACTCATCCTTCTTAAGATGACCCTTAAATTTCTATTGAAGTTGGAGCTAACTAAATTAATTAAGATAGCATGCCTTTCAAAGGAATAATATTTATTTTATATATAACATGAAATTGAGCTTAATGATATAATTTATTATGTCTGAACCATTTAGGTTTAGATTGGTCTATATTAGATGGATCGCCGCTATGAAAAGTGGTCTTCTTTAATTTATTTGAGCAATATTTGGTGAAAAAACAAAATTTAAATAAATAGTATATTTAACCAGTATCTTTAGAATATAGATTAATATCTTTAAGATTGCATAATGTCACACTATTAAGAATATCATTTTCATTATAAAAATTATCTTAAAAGTGAATGATTTTAATTAATAAATTAATTTTACAAGAAATATTTTTTAATAATTTAATACAATATCAAATAAATTTTTCAGTAAATTTGCAAAAATTTTAAAGTTAAAACAATCATTAAAAAAAAAAAAAAGAACTCGGCAACATAAAGAGACAAATCAGCAAGGTCACTAAAACATTTGGAGAGGAAAAAAAAACTCAATTGTTTGATAAAATCACTATTATTATTATTATTTTAACGAGTACATCTGCAAGTTTATAGCTGATAACTTGGTCTTTATTTACAAATATTAACTGTCCAGAAAAGCATATACAATGATGCCTTCCTCAATCCTGCACCTATAGCTACTTAGAATTTGCTGTCACTCGGAACATAAGTACCCATCAGCAGAGAAGCAGCATATGTGTGTGCTTGTGCTTGTGGCTGTGGCTAGTGGGTAGCATAAGTGAGGGGTATCGGGTATTTCATATTCACTCCAGCTGTCCAGCTTGTGGAGAAGTTGAAGCAACCCTCTCAACAACCATGAAGATCCGAGGTCGAGGTTCTCTCGGACCTCTTTGACATCGGCCTTCTATGTTGAGAGTGGCTGATAGTTTCTTGCTCAAATGAGTGTTCCAGATGAATTTATAAGGTTTTTCCCTGCAAAAGGTAGATGCATTAGCCACATTAATATATATATATATATATATATATATATATATATATATATATATATGTTGTTTCTCTGACCGTGTAATTAAATTTGGAGGCAGCCTCATATCATAGATCTATAAAATAAATCTCATCAATTGTATATGCATCGATCCTTCAAGAATGAGACATAAAAGTTTCACTTTCCCTTTTTACTGGAGATACTGAAACTAAATGCGCAAAAAAATAACCAAAAATATATATTTAAGTAAAACGAACAGGAAGCCAGACATCAACTTCATACTATAAAAGATTTTATATAATTATATAATAAGAGAAAACCGTATCCTCGTTCGTCGTCGAGGTTGCATCAAAACAAATAATATTTTATAAAAAAGCAAGAGACAATAATTTAATTCAGTTTTTGTGAACATTTTCTAATATTATTCATAAAAAGAAAGTTACTTCTTCATTGATATTGTGAGAAATATATACATTAACATATTATATATATATTATCATATAATATATCAGCCTGAACGTGTGATAATTTCTACTGTTGGAAGTGACAAAATACTACCTGATCAGTTTTCCTGAGAAAACTGATTGCTTTATCTTCTTCTCCTTCATTAGCGTCTGCCATTATCATATATATATTTCTTTTCAAAAAGGGTAAGGGAAGATGTGTATATATATATATATATATATATATATATATATGATATATCGATCAATTTTACGTAAAACTTTGAGGCTTTATATAAGGCTTCATTATCTAGCTCACTTCACAGCAGATATGAGAACGAACAATCTGGTGGTTGGAGGTATGGTGGAGCGAGCTACCGGTCTGTGGTAAATACAATGCCTCAACCCCCAATATATCTACTCAATATGAACCAAAGTTTTAGAATTTTAGATACAAAGCTAATGCGCCAATCTCAGTGGACCATGTCGGAAAGTGCATCGTGGCAGCATTTCCAAGCGTATATTTGGGAATATTTCTCTCGACCTCCCAAAATTTTCTTTTCTTCATGAAAACCCGCTGAATAGAAGCTAACATAAGCCCTTCAAAACTTAACAGTTACTACTTTCTAGTTAACAGATACATGATATCAAATATGAAAAGACAAAAATATCCTCAAAGACCTCTCAACCACCCTCCCACAACTCCCCCTTATACATCTCAATTTTCTGCTTATCCACCTCAACCGTCTCCTGCCTTCTTAATATTCTTCTTCTTCAGTCTTCAATCCAATCAAAACCCAAGTACAGAATCCAAAACCCATCATCTTCTTCTTCTTCAATCTTTAATCCAATCAAAATCCAGGTACATAATCCAAAACCTATCCATTCATTTTAAAGACCAGTTTGGTTTCCATTGATGCTCTCTGAAATTTTCTAAGCACTAGACTTTGAGAGACATGTAGCTTTTATTTCTTTGCCGTTGAAAGAGAGTTGAATTGAAATAATTAAGAATGAGTGATATATATTGTTATAATTTTTAAATTTTTATTAACCGTTAGATTAAATATAGGTAAATGGTGTACAACTAGTGTCTAAAATTAAGTTATAATAACCTAACCTATTACTTAATATCTATCGATGACTATAAATCCAATTACTTCGTATAAAAACTTGTCATCCGTAATCTCTTTAATTTTTAAAAGAACCTATAATGAGCCTTTAATAAATATAAACTCTTTAACATATGTACAAGTTATTGATAGCTCTAGCAAATAGCTAGTTAAAATCTAAAAGAAGCAAGGATGATTGTAATATCTGTTGTGGAGTATAACGTCAAACACATAATTGATAGGCTCAAAATATCATCCAAGGAAAGAACAATAATAGAGAAAAATAGAGATGCAAGAGAAGACACACAAGATTTATAGATTTTGTTAGTATGTCTACATCCACATGGTGCAACACAGAAAAATTATGTTCATTAGGAAAAAAAAAAAAAAAAAAAATTAAAANAGATTTTGTTAGTATGTCTACATCCACATGGTGCAACACAGAAAAATTATGTTCATTAGGAAAAAAAAAAAAAAAAAAACTTACAAGATTTAAAGAAACCTTGCTATCTCTCACTAAGAACTGCCTACACCCTTAAATAATGCTTCCAAGTGTTATGGAAAAACACTATAATAGACCACCTATATATACTACTAATAATCCCATAACTAGTAAAAATAGGTAAACTACAAGTAATAAGAATCATAACCCAAATAGGTTAAGCATTCCTAATACCACATGTATAATCTTAATTAGAGATAAATCTAAATCTTAACAAACAAGGTTTCACAGATTAATTAATAATCCTAATAGGATTAGCACTTCCTATCTTAACAATTTCAACCCCTATAATTTTGGTTTAATGTCATCTACCACCCTTATTGTTAGTTTTCATCACTAAATCTAACGGTTGATTATTAATTCAAACTTATTTATACACTTTATTTAATTTTTCAGAAAATATTATCATTGAGTCTTTTGTATGTGATTTTGACCTTAAAAAAGCTTACTGGAGAAAATTTGGATGATTGGAAAAGGAATCTTTACACTATTCTCATTTGTGAGGATCTTAGATACATCCTTGCCACACCTTGCCCTCCTAAGCCTACATCCAATGCAACCCAAACTGTAAATGAGGCATTTGACAAATGGAAGAAAGCCAAGAAGATGGCCTGCTATATAGCTTTTATGTCAAACAATTTACAAAAGAAACATGAGACAATAAGGACTACAACTGAAATAATACAGAGTCTCTAAAATATGTTTGGTGAGACTAGTCGACTAGCTAAGCAGAATGCAATTAAAAAGGTGAGTGTTGAAGATTACACCTGACTTGAAATTTTGTGAGCATGTGCTTAAGTTGATTGAATATCTTGGCAAGGCTGAGTTAGTTAAAGCTGAAATCAATGTGGGAACTTAAGTCAAAATCATACTTGGATCAGTAAATGATTTTCTCTTTGATTTTAAGGTGAATTATAACATGCACAAGATTAACATTTCAACTACATAGTTGATGAATGAACTACAGGTTATGGAGTATATTCTTCTTCAAAAGAAAGGAACTGTTAATTTTGCTAAGAGTTCTTTTAAGCCCAAGCCCAATGAGAAAAAGAAGAAAAAGCCTAATAAGAAGATGACCAGAGTGTCCAAGAAACTTTTGCTAAAAAATGAGGCAAAGTCCAAGGGTAAGTGCTTCAAATACAGCATTAAAAGACACTAAAAAAAAAAGATTGTCCTAAGATAAAACCATCCGCTACTGGTAATCTCTTTGTTCTAGAATGTTTAGTGGTAGGATCTACTGATTCTTGGATTGTAGACTCATAAGCCACTAATCATGTTTATAACTCTGTGTTGCTTTCAAGAGACTAGGGTATTAAGTGAAGGAAAATTTGTTTTGAAGATGGGTGTTGACGAGCTGGTGTTTGCAACAATTATAGAAATAGTTGTTTTAACTTTTGATAATAGTATAACATTAATTTTGGAAAATTTTCTTTATGTTCCTACTATTAAAAGGAATTTAATTTCAATTGGATGTTCATTTGAACATGGATACAATATTATTTTTAATTCCTCAGTTATAGTTAAAAAAAAAGAAATCTTTTATTTATTCTGGAATATTAAAAGACAATTTCTATATTATGAGACCTATTATATCTTATGCACTTAACACCAAGATAGTTTTTGACAATCACACGTCTAAGAAACAAAATGATTCTTCAACTAACCAAATGTTTCTTAGCATTTAAAGTTAGGTCATATTAACCAAAAATGGATACAAAGAATGGTAAAAAATGAACAACTTGATTCATTGGATTTTGAACCATAGTCACTTTGAGAATAGTCTTTAGAAAAAAAAAACCAAACAACCCTTTCCTTCAAAGGATAACCGAGCCTCTAAATTGTTAGAGTTAGTACAAACAAATATATGTAGTCCTATAAATATTCAAGCACGAGGAGGTTATGAATATTTCATCACTTTTACTGATGATTATTGTTACATTATGGGGTGGCTTATAAGGCCATTTGGAGTGAATTTTGAACCCACCAAAATACAATTTCGGGATTACTGTTCATCCCACTAAAAACCATAATTTCAACACTAAATTAACCCTAAAATCATGCCATTCAACTTAACTACAACTCCTCTCAACATACAACACTCATACTCCACAATAACTTCAACACAAACAACACATTCAACACTTCAACACAACTAGGTTCTTCAACAAATTCCTCAACAACAACACAACAATTTCACAAGGAAAAAGGAAACAATAAACNTTACAATAGATAGGATGCCAAATGATTCAAGCTTAAAGGAAATGAATCCACCAACTTGAACTAGTCACCACCACTCCTTTGCTTGGAATGGATAAAGACGTTCAATCCCATGAGAGAGCACTCTCAAAGATAGACACACACAAAGTGTTTACAAAGTTTTAATTCATTANTCCAAGTCTTGTCTATTACAAGAGAGGAAAGCCTTATATAAGGCAAAGTTACAAGAATAATCGGAAGGACAAAAATACCATTCACTTAACAATTACAATTAACACAAAATAAGGGCAAAAGTTGAATTTCCGCGAACGAGCGCCGTGGCGATGAGGATGGAGCGCTGTGGCGCTCGGCTATTGCCTCATGAAGGAAATGTGTTTTCGGGTGAGCGCCGTGACGGTGGCAATTGAGCGCTGCGGCGCTTGGTCACTGACTTGTGAGGAAATTTCATCTCGGATGAGCGCCGTGGCGGTGGAAAGTGAGCGCTGCGGCGCTTGGCTACTGACTTGGACGAAATTTANTCCAAGTCTTGTCTATTACAAGAGAGGAAAGCCTTATATAAGGCAAAGTTACAAGAATAATCGGAAGGACAAAAATACCCTTCACTTAATAATTACAATCAACACAAAATAAGGGCAAAAGTTGAATTTCCGCGAACGAGCGCCGTGGCGGTGAGGATGGAGCGCTGTGGCGCTCGGCTACTGCCCCGTGAAGGAAATGTGTTTTCGGGTGAGCGCCGTGGCGGTGGCAATTGAGCGCTGCGGCGCTTAGTCACTGACTTGTGAGGAAATTTCATCTCGGATGAGCGCCGTGGTGGTGGAAAGTGAGCGCTGCGGCACTTGGCTACTGACTTGGACGAAATTTACAAAAATTTGGTTAAGGCAAATTACACCCAAATGAAATCTAATGCTTTCTAAACATTCCTACATACATAAAATATCTAAACACACATGAAATTACATAAAATGACTATAATTGAAATACAACGAAAATACAACAAAATTACAACATAATTAAATACAAAGAGAAAGGTCATTTGGAAGGCTATGCAATCCAAATATTTGATATTTACTTGGATTTCATTGCATCCCAATGATGAAATGAAGCATAATTACCAATTTGAACTTCTTCGGGTTGGATTTGGATTTGGACCGAATTTGGAGGGTGGCCAGAATATAACAATTATTCTCGGTATGGTTATGTATATCTAATGCGACATAAGTCTAAAACATTTAATAAGTTGAAAGAGTTTCAAAGTGGAGTTGAGAAACAATTTGGAAATGCATCAAACAACTTTGATATGATTAGGGTAGTGAATACCTCCTTGGAGCATTTAAGGACTACTTATCTGAAAATTGGATTTTATCCTAATTGTCTACACTTTAGTGTCCCTAACAAAATGGTGTAACAAAAAGAAGAAATCAAACTTTATGAGACATGGTTAAGTCAATGCTCAACTATTCAATTTTAACCAACCTATTTTTGGAGTTTAGCCTTAGAAACGGCTCCTATTGAACTTGGTGTAAGAGATATTCCTTAGAGTAAGGCATACTTCTGTAAATGTAAACAAATTATGAAATAATTAAATGGTTATTTTGTCATACAATCCATGTATTATCTCTTATCTCTTATAATGCATCAATGATCAAGGTTCCAAAGCTAGATCAATGGATCAATGATAAAGTCCTTGGTTTTATAAGGTAATCATATACAGGAGACCTAGAACTTCATCATAGCTCGAATTATGTTCATAACCTATAAACAAAGTTGAATTTTCTATTTGGACAAGGTTGTTATATCATTTCCCTCTCTGGAGTTGATGAGTCTCAAATTAAGAAGTAGAGACTTTAGGGTAAAAACATTTGTGTATTGTAAATACATTAAACAAGGGTCATGTGAGGTTTATGATTGAATGTAATTACCATTACTGTAACATAAACTTCACACCAGAGCAATTTAGATATACTATCCTTAATCCTGAATAGGTGGTGTACCTCTAGCTTGTAGGCTATGACCTTTTATTAGAGTAGAAAGTAAGACCTTTAGAATAAAGGTTAACACCTAGGCTAGTTGGTATTGTAAGATCTGTAAGACAGAGATTATTATATCATAGATATGAAATTTATAACTCTATAAGGTTTAAAGGATACTACTTTAATGGTTTTATAAGGTCTTGAATGATGAATCTTGGTCGAATGTTTAATAAAGAAACTTCATGAAATTAATTCATTGATTCGATGTAAAACTAGTTTCAAGGCAAAGATGTAATTGGAGGGATGAAATGGTAAATTTAACCAAATTTCAATTATTAGTGTCTTATTAGATTACTTATGTTAATCTGTAGTTCAATGTATAAACTTAAAAAAATAATTTAATCAGATTAAAGTATTAAGTTTTTTGGTAAAAAGAATATTTAATTCAACAATATAACTCTGGGCCTATAGTCGAACTAGGTGCAAAGCCTACGCGTTGTGCGGTTATGTTTATTTAATATTATTTTTGTCAGTTAAATAAAAAATAGAGTTATAAAATAAATAAGAAAATGATGAAATCAGACAGACTGAGGTATGGATATCTTGCTTTCTTTAAGGAGATTCAAGCCCTCTACGATTGGCAAAGCTTATAACTTGGTGCAGCAATTTTTTCCTCAATGACTTGTCTCCCCCGGATACAACAACCCAGTTATTTATCGTATAGCTCAAACAAACTCTGCACAAATAGTTGAACTCAAAGCTCCACCAAAAGAACATCCTTCTTTGCCCAAAAATCTCTAAAATAAAAGTGAATGAAAATGTAAAATAATTGTGAATGTTGTTGTTTTTTAAGAATCACAAGGATTGTCCCATTTATAGGAGAAAATAAGCCACCCAAAATAAATATATCATAATTACATGAAGGTTACATGACTTTACACATTCATCTTCCATTCATCCTCCATCTTTAACTCACATTAAAACCTTCAACCTCTTCACTTTTCACTTCCTAACTTCAAAACCTTCAAACCCTTAAATAACATATTAAAAAAGATTTAATAAATGAATTAAATATTAAAAGTTATTGAAATTACTTTCAAGTAAAACCTATTTGTCAAAAATTTAAAGCCTAAAAAATCCTACTTGTCATCTTACATGTCAACCTTACAGGCTCATGCTTCAGAATTATATATATATATATATATATATATATATAGGCAAGAGTTAATGAACACTATGTTTATTAGATAAAAGGGTACTAAGTCGAATCCATTGGAGCTTATAATTAAACATATCCATTATGTCCCTTAAATAGTTGTTTGATTCATTTGGGCTTCTATGTGGACTAAGAGAAGAGAATCTGATTTAATTAAGACTTATTTAATAATGTCCTAGGATTAAATTAGAAACTAGGGAATGGTCGCAAACCTAGTGTGAGACACACACAAATATGGGGATGTCCAACACATGTGCATAAAGAGAAAGTAGATAAGATGACACCTTGTTTAGAAGTATGCATATTGTTGAGTATCCAAAAGGGACTAGGCGTGTTTAATTTTATAATCCCATAGATAAGAAAGTTTTTGTAGCAGTACATGCAACTGACTTGGAAGAGAACTATATGAAGAACTATAAGCCTGAACAAGATAGTTCTTGTAGAATTGTCTTAAGATACTTTCAGTCCACAAATTCATCAAGATCCATTACAAACTTAAAATTTGGGTAGTAAACAAATGAGTAAGGAAACAAAAGGTCCAACTTTGTGTCTTAGCTCACATCAAAGTCTCATCGTAGTAGGAGAGTTACCAAAACTCCTAAACGATATCTAAATTACTCTTGTAAATCTTTTCAAGCTATATCAAGTGAAAGTGAACTAGATCCTACTAGTTACTATGAATCAAAGAATGATGTATATGCTGAGAAATGACAAAAAGCCAAGGAACTAATTAATAGAATACATGAATTCCAACGAAGTTTAGGATCTTATAGAGACATGATTAGCACTTAAAAGTGTATGTTTATTAAGAGTTTAAATCATTGTTTTTACACTTTAAGTGCTATTAATGT
>JANKKB010025255.1:7742-70440 GCA_026225775.1 Bursera palmeri | reverse complement strand
TAAATAAACGAATAAGCATAAAATCCATACCTTCTCTAAGAATAATCTAATTTCTACAAGACTCCGAACAACCGGGTGTCCCTCAATTGATAGACCCTTTGCCTTGCGAAGCAAATAATAGACAATTGACTGGCAATAATTTAGAAGCAGCAAATGCTTAGCTTCAAGATAGCTAATTCCCTCMCCTGTTGGATAATTATTCTCTTTCACCTGTTATATAAAACGTCAAGAATATCATACGAATATACATTGATTACCCTTCAATAATAAAGTCTCAATATTTTGACAGTTTTTCAGCCTATAAACTTGTAATTCCAACCTTTGTTATCAAAGCTTGCACTTTACTTGTCACGGTATCTAACCCTTGTTTCATCTCTTTTAACACCGCCGCTAACTGAGGCGCCTCCCTGAAACAACAACAGAAGAATAGAATTAAAAAACAATCACTAACTAAATAGTATTTGAATCAGTTTGTTCGAGAAACAAAAAGTAATAAACTAAAAAGCAGAGCAGTGAATGTAGATGCAAACTTACTTCTTTACTCTCTCGTCGTAGCCTGAGCTATTATTAACAGTAATCTGCTCCATTACTTTTTATGGAAAATCACCAACGCTGAGGCTGCAACCAATTTGTTATGGGTGTGAAGCTGCGAAGATAAACATATAAGAGAAGTACACTCTCACTCTCACTGTAAAGAGCAGAAGAAAATCGTATTCGGAACAGCTAAAAACAGCCGCAGGATCAGGAACCAAGGCTTTGAACTAGGCTTTGAGAAGGAGAACCTAGGCTTTGAAAAGGCGACCAGACTGACTAATTGGGCTAGCTTAATCTGATTGATCCAAAACTTTAACCTATGAATGAAAAAAGTTTTGTATAACTAGAAAAAAGAAAAAATTTAGGGTTAAGTATAATTAATTTTTTTTTTAATGAAAAACTTTTAATTGGACAACTTTCGACCTCGGTGACGTGGGCCAATAAATCTCCATCATTGACGCCCTTCGTTTTCTAACCCAAAGTCCAATTGTCCAAACACCCTCGTTGACAATTCCCCACCATGTGACTCCCGAGGACACGTTCGCCATTGACACAATAGGGACATCTCATGCACACTTGCCAAGAATTCTTCCGCGCACTTCCCTGCACCTTCAACGCACCGGATCCAGACCCCTCTGGTCATCACCAATCAAAATAACAGTCCCATCTCTCTCTGATTAACAGGATCCGATCTTCTCTCATTGTACAAGTACATGCTGCCCGATTGCTAAGCCTCCATGACTCGGTCTCGTTGGCTCACAATACGTCCACTACTTTTTCAGTAGACTAGACTCATTGATAATTTAGGGTTTTTCTTTCTTTAGTTTTCGCTTACATCATGAATATCTATTTTTTTTTTAATCTTGAAATGAAGAAGTTATGTGCCTCTTATTTGGAATGCAACTGTAATTTGATTGAAGACTGAGTTTTCGGAGATTACAACACTCTCCAGTGAGAATGGCAGCTTCTCCTGTGAACTTTCTCTTTGGATTCCTGGTGGTTTCCATCACAATGTGGATGGTCTTCATGTAAGTCATTCAATTTCGTTTTGTTTATTTTAATGGCAATTTTGCTTGTTCATCAATAGGACATGCATTTGTTTAGACATGTGATTTGGAAAGTGGCTTGGTTTTCGGGAACTCAAATGAAAGTTACGGTCACTTTTAAGTAATTTCGAAACTGTGGCGAACCAAAAGAAAAATAAAATTTAAATAAGATATCAAGTGAGCAATCAAGTTTACATTACAAAAGAAGATATAAAAGTTGAATGTACGGTTTGTCAGTTGTTGAATGTCAGTGAAAGAGACACATTGTGGAAATGAAAATGTAGCTATAGCCGTAATTTTTTTTTTTGGTAACAGAAGTATTGATCATTGTCTTTTCTGTGATTTTTGCTACTTCCATTTCTTTCTGCCAATGCCATCATTGCATGATGTTTTACCATCAATTTTGGCTCAAGTATGCTCTTTGTTTATATCACATTTATCTATTATCACATTTATGTATTTGTTAAAGATCAAGTGCTTATCATTGCCTTGAACCTCATCATCATTTTCTTGTAGTTCTTGAAACTGATCATGATCTCATAGTTCTTGAAATGATTTTATGGCCATCTTTGTTGCTAAATTTTCTTTATGCACTTTTTTCTCCTCAGGTTTGCCTCTAGGTTGGTGGCTTGGATTCTAAGCAGGATACTGAGAGCTTCCGTCTCATTTCGAGTTGGTGGCTGGAAATGTTTAAGGGATGTTGTTGTGAAGTTCAAAAAGGTATTTTTTCACCTAAATCACCGTGTTTGCTTTATTTTTTTTAGTTTGGTTAATCAGTGATGCATACATACGTATGTCACTAATAGGAAAATTATTGTATGATTGCGGCATTGTAAAAGTTATTTCTCTACAAGCAGACTTGGCTGATGAGACGTCAACATAGTGTAGCATTTGTGTAGTTCATTTTGGGAGTCCTTCTGTTTGGGTATATCTTTGAGCTAATTTCCACTATCAATACCTTTCCATGGCATTATATGTTAAACAAGTAGTGGTTCGATTTATCTATTGCATTTATGATTAGTATATTTTTTGATAAGAGATGGATATTTATTTATTTATTTTTAAAAAGAAGATTTCACAAAAGGTATAACAAGCTGTCCACCTATAGGCTATACATGATTTGACTTTATTTCTTTAGTTATTTATTTTTTCCATTTATGTCTTTGATCCTCCTTTGATTAGGACTCCGGTATTTCTGTGTGTTTCTCATGAAGGGCCTTTGGTTTCAAAGAGGGTTTTGTTGGAATTTCTTTTTTCATGTTTTCTTGAGATTTTTTTGAAACAAAATTATGTTCCTAGGCAAGCAAAAAGAGTCAGGTGATTTCCTTTGGTTTAATTCCTGAACAAATCCCTTTTTCAGGATGGGAAAGTTCAATGCACTGACATGGGGAATATAAATATAATGTGCTTATGTTCTCATTGCCAGCTCTTCCTTAATGAAACTAGGGATGTTTGCCTGTCTAGCACTAGATCTCCTTGGGATCCTGACATTTACATTGTTTTGACATTGGTAATTTGCAGGGTGCAGTTGAATCTGTATGTGTTGGTGAAATTAAACTCAGCTTACGTCAGTCCTTGGTCAAACTTGGGGTTGGTTTTATTTCTAAGGACCCCAAGCTGCAAGTTTTAATATGTGACTTAGAAGTTGTAATGAGGCCATCAAGTAAAAGCTCACCGAAAGCTAAAACTCGAAAAACCCGCTCTTCAGGTTCTTCTGGCAGGGGAAAGTGGATGGTTGTTGCTAACACTGCAAGATTTTTGTCGGTCTCCGTGACAGATATGGTTTTGAAGGTAAGTGGTTTGACTAAGATTCTGGTTTTGATTTTGTTTTTAAAAAAATAATTTTTCCTTTAATTTGCACTGTCCATTAATCGTTATTTATTAATTTTAAGGGTTATCTTAACATATGCCCAATGGCGCATGTTAAGAAGTTTAAATTAGTAAGTATTAAATGTGATCTTACTAGTTGAAGAAATGTTTCCTATTACAAAATGACTTACTTGAATGGTAAATTAGTATTTTTATTTCTTAATTTTAAATATTTTAACATGTGTTGTAAGGATATATGTTAAAGTACATTCTAAAGAGGACCCTAATTGTAATATTATGCTATCACCTTTTTCTATGCTCTTTTGTGGTTGATGGATGATCATTTATTCATGGTTACTGGATTCTTGAAGTTAGTCAAGGCCAATATTTTTTGATTAAAAAGTTTGGTGTAAAGCTGTGAATATGCTCTTTTATGTTTAATAGTGATCATCTATTCATGGTCACTGGAATCTGGACTCTTGTGATCAGTCAAGGCCAATTATTATGGATGAAAATATTTGGTATGAAGCTCTATATGTACTCTTTGGTGGATGATCACCTGTGCATGGCCACTGGATCCTTGATGTCACTAACATATTTTCTTTGCTTCTTTAAGCTGTTTTATTCGTTATTTCAAGGGTCCAGATCACTCTATTTGTTCTCTGAAACATTTCTGCAGACACCCAAAGCTACTGTTGAAGTTAAAGAGCTGACAGTGGATATATCGAAAGATGGTGGGTCAAAGCCAGATCTGCTTGTTAAGCTACACATATTGCCAATTTTGGTACACATAGGTGAACCCCGGCTTAGTTGTGACCAATCATCCAACTTTAACTGTGGAGGATGCATTTCTGCCGGCCAAGCTTCCTTAGGGATTATGGAAAAGTCTTCTGCTCATTTTACCTGTGAAGAATTTTTTCTCTTATGTGAATTTGGTCATGATAGGTACTTTTTTCTCCAATGATATGTTTGTTTTGATATTCCACATCATACAAATCTAGTCATGACTCATTTATTCATATCAATAAATAAATTCTATTTTGGTATCCAATAAAAAAAGATCTAGTCATCTTTTGCATTAATAATGTTTGAGGACCTGAGCTAAGTCGGAGCAAAACTTTGGACTAGTGTTGTGGTTCTTATACAGATTTCTGCTATGCTTTATGATTCCCTCTCTGTCCTTTCTCTTTCTTCAACATCTCCATTTATATATCACTTTGTTTATTATTATTATTATTATTTTTGGCTTTGATGATAAATGTTCTTGGTTTAGTAACTAAAAGTTTTTGTAATCACTTCTTTTGGATGTAGAGAAGCAGGTGTTATTATCCAAAATGTGGACATTACCTCTGGAGAGGTTACTGTGTGCCTGAACGAGGAGCTGCTTTCAAGAAACAAGAAATCATCGGTTGCTTTTTCTCACATTGATAAAATTGTGGACCCAACTGTTGATTCTGCGGCTGCTGAAAAGCCTCATAAAAAGCAAACATCACTTGCAGCAGTTACAAAATATGCTTCTATATTTCCAGAAAAGGTAGCAAGCTTTTACATGTTATTTAGATGATTTACCGTACATTTTTTTTCCTCGCTGTCTTTTACTGTTATTCAAATTTGTCTGTCCTGTTATTTTTCCCTTATTGAGTTTTTAGTTACGTGTTATCTCCGTTGGGTTTGAGTCATTTGACTGTCAGTTATATCTATGCTATTGCTTCAATTATTAGAATGGGAAAAAACTTATTAGAGTGGCTAGCTTATAGCTGTGCTTTTCTCCTTAGCTATTATAATATAATTGTTGTAATTGTAATTCCACTTTGACTGAGTACAAGGAAAATTAGATCGAGAAACAGGAATGTAGGACATTTAAGATGGATGGAACGTATTAGCCTGAACCTGCTAACCTGTACAACAATTGACAGTAAAATCTTGGTTAAAGTATCGTCGAACATTTCCTGGAATGGTATTTCTACTGCTCTATTTAGTTTGTAGGTTTAAAGTTTCTCTATTAGTTCTATTATGCCCCTGGCTCCACCAGTTTGGATCTATTGAGGGTTCACCTGAGCCTTAAAACAGGGGAAGGAAGAACCAGTATCTCCCAAGATTGAAGAAACAGGAGCATTAGAAGAGGCATTTGAATTTGAACAAATGATATTGGAAAGTGGTAGTGAAGAGAGGACGTTTGTCTGTACACATGATTTTTTGTTTGCGGTTCTTCTGTATTTTCTCTAGCATGTTTCTTCAATTGTTGTTTCAGGCAGTAATTATATGTGATTTACATCATTCTTGAGTATATTAAGGATTTTCTTATCATAATTGACTTCAATGCTTGATGCCTAATTGTTAATTTTTTTTCCCTGGTCTAAATGATGACAACAATTTTATTTTCTTCAATAGTTCTCCTTCAATTTGCCAAAACTGGATGTGAAGTTTGTGCACCAAGAACAGAGTCTTGTTGTGGAGAATAACATCATGGGCATCCAATTGAAAAGCACCAAATCAAGGTCCACTGAAGATGTTGGGGAGAGTACACGCCTTGATTTTCTATTGGATTTTAGTGAGATTCATGTATGATTGCTCCTTCTTACACTGGTTAAATCTCATGCTGAAAATTTCTCAATCATGTTTTATCTTAGCCTTGCGTGACAATCGTTTCTTATTTACATTTCAGCTTTTAAGAGAAGCTGGCACTTCTGTCTTGGAAATTCTGAAACTTGATGTTGTCTCTTCTGTCTACATTCCAGTACAGGTGAGTTCTATGCAGTTAAGCCATAGCTGATTAGTGTCTTTTTCAAGTTTTTTCCTTTTTTTTTATTTTGTTTTAATGTGTTATAGAACAGTTAAGAACTGCAGATTTATCTTATTGCCTGTGTTTAGTGGTACACATATTTGTCAAAATTACCTTCTTGTAACTTTGTACAACATTATTTCAACCTGCATCACTTAAAAAATGGGTACTTACATATTAATAACAATAAGTAGCTAATTGAAAATTCTGCCTTGACCTAGTAAACTGGACAATGATACAGATGCTGCAGTTTGATGTGGTCAAGGTGTCTTAAAAGTGCAGCTCAAACCATATTGAACTGCAGTTTGCTTAACGGTAGGTCTTGATGTTGTGAGACATTTCATTTACTGTCCTTCTACAAGCAGTTCAATTTAGATTAGTAGGGGAGCCTTTCCATCTAGATAGGTAGCAGCAAGACCTTTTATTTTGGTATATGCTACAAATTTGCTTGAAAGAGTTGCCAATCCTGGAAGTGACAATAGTTTTGGTATAGCAAGCTGAGTAGTCAAGTCACCTTTATCAATTCCACTTGCTGCACTTCTTGAATTTCATAATTCTTGCTTCTGACTGGGTCTTCTGATTAGTAGAGATTTATGAATTCTTTCAAATGTGGAGAGAATGGATATAATCTCTCTCCTCTTTCTCTTGTTTATTTGTTTGTGATTTTTAAATTTATTATTTATTAATTACTTTTGGAGAACATGATATATTCATAGAACAAGATATGCACATAAAGCCAAAAGTTCTTTTTTTTTCCCTAAATTTTATGTGGACTCATTAAACTTTGACTAGGCACATTGTATGTTTTCTTGTGTCATACTATTGACTTAATTTATTTTTTCTGGATGCCTTTGCCTTTCAGCCAGCCTCACCTATTAGAGCTGAAATTGATGTTAAGCTGGGAGGTACTCAGTGCAACATCATAATCAGCAGATTGAAGCCCTGGTTGCGCATCCACTTGTCAAAAAAGAAAAGAATGGTTCTTCGGGAGGAAACTTCTACTCGTGAAACACCACAATCTACTGCCTCAAAACTTGTCATGTGGACATGCACTGTGTCCGCCCCTGAAATGACTATTGTGCTTTATACTATCAGTGGTTTGCCGCTGTATCATGTAAGTGTTTTGCTTGTCAGTTTATCATTTTCACATAGTTTTGGGTAACAACAAAGTATTGAACCCTTTATCGAAGTATTCGATAAAGGGTTCAATTCTTTGTTGTTACCCAAAACAAAGTATCCCTAGTGTATAACCTACAAATAGTAGTGCTTTAGGTTGAATATAAGACATCTATCAGCAGTGTAGCTCATAGAGAATGATAACTCTTAAGTAGCTAGCACAGCTCAAACTAAATTTAGAATTTTTAAAACAAAATTATTCAAAAGTCCCAGTGGACTTCTGGCCATTCTAATTTCTCAAAGTATTGACCTTTTTCTTCTAATAAAATTCTAAACTAGTGGTATAAATCACAGAGGAAGAAGAAAAAGTGTAAAAAGATGACCTTTGCAGCATATATGTATTAAGTTATAAACTAAGTCCCCTCTTCTGTGAATTATTTGTTGTATATATCTAATCCACATTGTCTGTCTTCAGCTCTTTTGTCTTTTTTCAAACTAAAATTATGAGTACAGCATTTAGATTTTTGTTACCTGTTGTAGGGTTGCTCACAATCGTCACATGTATTTGCAAATAACATTTCAAGTGTGGGAACTGCAGTACACATGGAACTTGGTGAACTTAATTTGCACATGGCAGATGAATATCAAGAATCCTTGAAAGAAAGCCTTTTTGGTGTGGAGTCAAATTCTGGTTCCTTAATGCATATAGCAAAGCTTAGTCTGGATTGGGGCAAAAAAGACATAGAATCATCTGAAGAAAATGATCTTAAATCGAAATTGGTCCTTTCTGCTGATGTGACTGGTATGGGTATTTATTTCACATTCAAGCGCATTGAGTCACTCATAGTAACTGCCATGTCCTTTCAAGCTCTATTTAAAAGTCTTTCTTCTAGTAAAAGAACACAGGGCCAAGGAGGGCATCAGTCCAAATTGTCTGGGAAAGGCACAAGACTCTTGAAATTTAACCTTGAACGATGTTTTGTAAATTTTAGTGGTGAAGTCGGCTTGGAAAACACTGTTGTTGCTGATCCTAAGCGTGTAAATTATGGATCACAGGGTGGTCGAGTTGTAATTAGTGTCTCAGCTGATGGCACACCACGTACTGCAAGCATCAGCTCCACTGCATCTGATGAATCCATGAAGTTGAAGTACTCTGTTTCTCTTGACATCCTCCATTTTAGTTTTTGTGTTAACAAGGAAAAGCAGTCTACACAGATTGAGCTTGAAAGAGCCAGATCTATCTATCAGGAACATTTGGAGGAAGATAGACCTGGTACAAAGGTGACATTATTTGACATGCAGAATGCTAAATTTGTACGGCGTTCTGGTGGTCTTAAGGAGATTTCAGTCTGCTCTCTTTTTAGTGCTACTGATATTACTCTCCGGTGGGAACCTGATGTGCATTTGGCACTATTTGAACTAGTTCTGCAATTGAAGTTACTGGTACACAATCAGAAGCTTCAGGGACTTGGTGACAAACATATGGAAGATATCTCTAGTGTCAAAGATGCTGAACGGAAGAAAGAAGCCACCTTGGAATCAGGTCACGCTGACAAGCACAAGAAGAAGGAATCCATATTTGCTGTTGATGTTGATTTGCTGAGTATATATGCTGACATTGGAGATGGGGTTGATACAATGGTGCAGGTTCAGTCAATTTTTTCTGAGAATGCTCGTATAGGAGTGCTTCTTGAAGGACTTATTCTTTGTCTCAATGGGTCCAGATTGTTCAAAAGTAGCCGGATGCAAATTTCTCGTATTCCTAATACAACTTGTTCATCTGATGGAAATTTACCTGCACCCACTATTTGGGATTGGGTAATTCAAGGACTTGATGTTCATATTTGCATGCCATACAGGTTGGAGTTGCGTGCCATTGATGATGCTGTTGAGGATATGTTACGAGGTTTGAAGCTTATAAGTGCTGCCAAAACTAAACTTATATTTCCTGCAAAGAATGAAAGCTCAAAACCTAAAAAGCCTGGTTCAGTGAAGTTTGGTTGTTTGAAGTTTTGTATACGCAAGCTGACAGCTGATATTGAGGAGGAACCAATGCAGGGTTGGCTTGATGAACATTATCCACTGATGAAGAATGAAGCTTGTGAGTTAGCTGTCAGGTTAAAATTTCTTGAAGAATCTATTTCCAAAGCCAAACAATGTGCTAAATCTGCTGAAACGAATGATTCTCCTCACGAAAGAAATATTTGCTATAATGGGGTTGAGATTGACGTACATGATCCTTCAGCGTTTAACAAAGTGAAAGAAGAAATTTATAAACAGTCATTCCGTTCTTATTACCAGGCATGCAAAAATCTAGTGCCAGCAGAAGGTTCGGGTGCCTGTAGAGAAGGGTTTCAAGCTGGTTTTAAGCCCAGCATTTCCAGAACATCTCTTCTTTCCATTTCTGCTACAGAGTTAGATTTGACCTTGAGAAGGATTGATGGTGGAGATGATGGGATGTTAGAGCTTCTAAAGCAGCTGGATCCTGTTTGCCGAGAAAATTATATACCATTTTCTCGGCTGTATGGTAGTAACATTCTCTTGCATGCTGGAACTCTAGTTGCTCATTTGAGAAACTACACATTGCCTCTTTTTTCTGCAACTTCTGGTAAATGTGAAGGTCGCCTAGTGCTAGCACAGCAGGTAAGAAGGAATTTTTATTTTTTATCTTATTTTTATGTATGCAGGTGTGCCTTTGTCTCCATTCACTTTTAGATAAAATCTTTTATTATACTTAAATGAATTATTGTTTTTGAATGTAATAAAATCTACTACCAGATTAGTTATAACCATAAAGAACAGATTCATATCCAGCAACCAAAGGATATTTATCTTCAATTTCTTGGTAAAGAAAACGAACTATAACCATCAAGAAATCCATATCCAGCAACCATAGGTTATTGTGATAAATATCCTTTTGGAAGTATTTAAGACCTATGAATTGTTTTTTTCTTTGCATTGATGTAGACGCAGTACAACTGAAAGATTTTTCTGCTTTGACTGAACTAAGCATGTTCAACTAGTTGAAATTAGTTAGGTTGAATGGTGGTGTAGAATGCCCCTTCTCCCTGCTCCAATCTTTTCTATAATGCAGTTCTTAACTGCAAACTTAGGTACATAAGAAATTCTAGTATGATGTAGATCAGAGATTACTCAACGAAAATAGTTTAGTAGTGGTCATTTCTCTTTTGATCCAAGCTGTTTGAAACATTCTTTTCGAAGCCCTCTTTCCCACTTACCCTCTCTTTTCTTTTTAAACATAAGTCATTCCATGTTTGGTGTTTTTCTTTTCATATAAATTTTGAACAGGACAAGAAATGTTAGAATGTGATTGTGTGAAATCATTACAAATCTGGGTTGAACCTTATTGTTAGATTGTCACTATTTTGGGCATGAAGGTGTATTCCCTTACGAATAAGTAGAGAAATTCATCTAATGAATGGGAGTTTAGATAGAGTGAACAAGCTGCCCATTAAATTCAAGATCAGCCTGGTGAAGCAACTGGGTCTTTACAAAATTGTACTTAGTAATTGGGTCTGGAAAGAATACTAAAGAAATCAGATTGCCATTGTATATGTTGAGAAACTACATGAGGTAATTTTGATGAGGGACTAGAATGTGTTTCTTAGTATATGGATGCTTGATCTTGTCATAGGACATTTGAGATAGGAAGGGAGGTGTTACAGGATGGGACAGCCTTAGGGTTTATAGAGTACCTGTGTTTGAGAAGTTGGGATCCATAGTTGATAACAATATTGCTGACTGGTTTATGCATTTCTAGATTAAGCCCCATAAACTATCATTCATTACTTGTCGAAGGTAAATAAAAAAATATTATTATTATTATTATTTTTTTTTGTTTTTAATGTTGAACTTTAGAATTATCTTTTTTGGAACTAAATTGGCTTATCTTTATTTTTGTCTAACTTTGTTGTTAGTAGTGGTATCTTTTCAAGTGTCATAATTTTGGGCTTATTTATATGTTCTCATGATTGTAACTGATGTTTGCTGGAACTAGGCCACAAGTTTTCAGCCTCAAATTAATCAAGATGTTTTCATTGGAAGATGGAGAAAGGTGCAGATGCTTCGTTCAGAAACTGGCACAACTCCACCAATGAAAACATACTCAGATTTGCCTATATATTTTCAGAAAGCAGAAGCATGCTATGGAGTGGGACATGAACCAGCTTTTGCTGATGTGAGCTATGCTTTTACTGTAGCTCTTCGTAGGGCTAATTTAAGTGTGAGGAAACCTGGTCCTCTAATTCAGCCACCAAAGAAAGAAAAGAGCTTACCATGGTGGGATGATATGAGAAATTATATTCATGGAAATATTACCATACACTTTTCTGAAACCAAATGGAACATACTTGCAACTACTGATCCTTATGAAAAGCTTGACAAACTTCAAGTTGTATCAGCATCTATGGAGATACAGCAGTCAGATGGTTGTGTTCATGTTTCTGCACAGGACTTTAAGATTTTTCTGAGCAGCTTGGAGAGTTTGGTTAAAAGCCGTGGCTCAAAGCTTCCTACTCGCATGTCTGGTGCTTTAATTGAAGCCTCACTCTTTACTCTTGAAGTTACAATGGATTGGGAATGTGATTCTGGCACTCCATTGAATCATTATTTATTTGCACTTCCTGCTGAAGGGAAACCTCGTGAAAAAGTTTTTGATCCCTTCAGATCTACTGCTGTCTCCCTCCGGTGGAATTTTTCTCTTAGGCCCTCTCTTCCGGGATGTGAAAAACTATCTACATCTGCCACTACGGGAGATGGCAACACTGTAGATGGGACTGTTTATGGTCCACCTTTTAGGAGTGAGAATGTTCCTGTAGCTTCACCAAAAGTGAATCTTGGTGCTCATGATTTAGCATGGTTGAACAAATTCTGGAACTTGAATTATATGCCTCCTCACAAATTGCGTTCCTTCTCCAGGTGGCCTCGTTTTGGAGTTCCGAGAATTCCCAGATCAGGCAATTTGTCATTAGACAGGGTGATGACAGAATTTATGCTCCGCATAGATGTTACACCTGCTTTTATAAAGCATATGCCATTAGATGATGATGATCCAGCCAAAGGACTGACCTTTAGTATGTCAAAGCTGAAGTGTGAAATGTGTTTTAGTCGTGGCAAACAAAAATTTACTTTTGACTGCAGGCGTGATCCTCTTGATCTTGTTTACCAGGGTCTTGACCTTTATGTGCCTAAGGTTTTTATAAATAGAGAAGATTACACAACAGTAGCAAAAGTTGTTCAAACGACGAGGAAAAGTTCTCAATCTGCCTCCATTGATAGAGTACCGAGTGAGAAAGGTAATCATATCAATGGTTGCACAGAGAAACACCGTGATGAAGGATTTCTATTATCATCAGACTATTTTACAATCAGAAGGCAGGCCCCAAAGGCTGACCCTGCTAGGTTATTGGCATGGCAAGAGGCTGGAAGAAGAAATCTTGAGATGACGTATGTGAGGTCTGAATTCGAGAATGGCAGTGAGAGTGATGGGCACACACGATCCGACCCAAGTGATGATGACGGATACAATGTGGTCATAGCTGACAATTGCCAGCGTGTTTTTGTTTATGGCCTGAAGCTTTTGTGGACTATAGAGAACCGGAATGCTGTTTGGTCCTTTGTTGGCGGGATATCCAAAGCATTTGAACCTTCAAAGCCTTCCCCTTCTCGACAGTATGCTCAGAGGAAATTACTTGAGGAGAAACAGAAGCATGGTGAAGGTGAAATACCTCAAGATGATGTTCCTAAGTCGCCTTGTACCAGCCATGCTGCAGTTTCACCGTCTCAACATAGGGAGACTTCAGGACCACCCTCATCTCGATCAGAGTCAGTTAGAATGGAGAGCTTATCATCTCCTTTGATTGGTATGTCTTGAAAATACCAAGTTAGCTTGAAGTATGAGAGTGTATTATCATTTACAGAGGTCTATTACAATCAATTAGCATGATAAACGAGTTTGAGCTAGATTTTATCCCATGATATTTATTAAGCATGATTTGTTCCATAACCAATGATCAGCTGAGATGCAACTGTTTTGCTTTATTACCAGCAAAAGATGAGGGCGTCAATGATAATGAGGAGGAGGGAACTCGCCATTTCATGGTCAACGTTATTGAGCCACAATTTAATCTTCACTCTGAAGAGGCCAATGTAAGTTCTAAGAATGCTTACTTTTGAACCTAAAGGAACCTTGAGATTTTCCGGTCACAATGTATCATATTAACTATTCATGATTTCTTTTTGTTTTCTGGTGAGTCGGGATTATGGGGAGTTTGTTTTTGGCTATAATAATGTGATAATCTCCAGTCTTGTAGTAATTGAGTATTTCTTTCTTAAATTATAGGAGTCTTGCATGGAGTCATCTTGATTCATACTTTGGGTTATATAATGCTGCTAATATAGATTGTTAGATGTGTTTGCTGTTTTGTTTCTTGATCTTGGAAAACTGTTTCAGCTGTGTTCAAAGCCCTTCGTTAGGTGATTGCTGTGCTTATGTAAAGACAGAAATTAAATGATAATTGAATGTTACTTTTAAGAATCAAAAGTCAAAACATTAGATTAGAAATCTCAATCCACATTGATATTAACACAATTTGTATGTGCACAAATACGTAATTTTAAAATCTTGGAAAGAATCTGTGATCAACGTAAGTTGGGTTGAACTGTGGTTGTTTACGGTCCGAAAGATTGTTTATAAGAATTTCAGCCTAATGACATTCGAAAATTCCATAAAACTAAAATGCTTCTTACCCCTTGGTAAATCTTCTTATTAATCTATGCGTAGTTCATTCTGTGTGTTCTTCCCCTGTTAACTGAAAAATACGAGAATTGATAGGCAGATTAAGTTTTGGGTCAGCAATAACTTGGCTTGTTTTTGAAAGTTGATGGTTTGTGCTATAATTTTATAGTATTTTTCTATATATATATTTTTGAAAATATCTTAAATTAGATTGAATTTCTCAGATGAACATGGATATGTTCTCATATCAACTGTGTGATATTATTCATTACTGACCTCCCTTCAAGTTTCTATCATGCTAAATGTGTAATTTCCTTGACATTCTGTTGGGATCTCTTAGGTGCTCATGGTCATAAAGACCGTCAAAACCTAGCTGCACGACCTTTACTGCATGTTATCAAGCTGCACGACCATTTATAATGGTTTTGCCTTTGAGTTCCTTTTATTGTGTGTACATGTACTTCATTTCAAGTCTATAAGTAATATTGGTTTTCAAAAGTTAACTTCAAGTATAACGGAAATTTAATCTCATATGCACTAACTAAGATCCAGTTGCAACTTTTTTTTTTTCATATGCAGAGTATGTCTTTTGAATCTGAATCTATCAATTAGTTTTTATTTGCTAAAACTTGATTGAAGAAACTGGTGGTCAATGTTTTTAAAGTGATTTGTGTAAGTTAATTGAATATCAATACTTCCAACATGGTACTCATCGTTTATGTTACATTTGGTGTTCTTCCAGGGTAGATTTCTGCTTGCTGCTGTCAGTGGCCGTGTTTTAGCCCGATCATTTCATTCAGTCCTTCATGTTGGATATGAAATGATCGAACAAGCACTTGGTTCTGGAAATGTTCATATACCTGAATGTGAACCTGAAATGACATGGAAACGCATGGAGCTCTCTGTGATGTTGGAGCATGTTCAGGCTCATGTTGCTCCCACTGATGTTGATCCAGGGGCTGGACTGCAGTGGCTTCCTAAAATTCGTAGAAGCTCTCCAAAAGTAAAGCGCACTGGTGCGCTACTCGAAAGAGTTTTTATGCCTTGTGATATGTATTTCCGATACACAAGGCACAAAGGTGGGACTCCAGACTTGAAGGTAATACAAGCATCTCTTAGATATCTGTATTTTTCACTGGGATAATTTATTTAGATGTCTGTACCATTAGTTTTACACACAGATTAAAGCATTCATTTATGTGTGTACATTTAATAAGTTGATGTCTTGTCCTTCATGGTAAATCACTTGAATGTTGGTTTAATGCTATGTTTAAATGACATGCTTGCTTATGATTTATTCTGCTACAGGTGAAGCCTTTAAAAGAGCTCATTTTTAATTCTCAAAATATAACCGCAACGATGACGTCTCGCCAGTTTCAGGTCATGCTTGATGTGTTGACTAATCTTCTCTTTGCACGACTTCCCAAGTGAGGATATGCATATTTCTTTTTCATTGATTTCTCTTCTTTCTTTATTACGGCTCTTGTACTATTCTAGTTTAAATGATATGGTTGCATATTGTACAAGATCTCCATGCGTTCTGCTTTTGGCCATCTATATTGAGTGTTAGAGTTCTTACATTTGCTGAAATATTATGACGACAGCTGATCTTTAGTCTTTGCCCTGTCTGACATCACTTCTTAATCATTCCACATGTAGATTTAGGGAAGATGAGTTGAACTTTATATCAATATTTTTTGTGTCTAAATTTGTTAAATGAAACATTGTTTACCACATCATCTTTGCTGTGAGATCACCTATTTGTGACTTTTGACACATAATTACGTCCTCTCAATTTGTTCAGTACATGTCTGCTCTTGATGTTGATATTGTTAGATGAAATCTAATCTACAGGATTTCTAAGACCATCATTGGATTCAGTTATCTTGTAGTGTAAAAAGTAGTTAAAGTTAATGTTCGGTCTGGTCATTAGAGATATTTTGGTATTTGATGCAAAATTGCTTGTGATTCAGGCCTCGAAAAAGTAGTCTTTCTTATCCTTCTGAAGATGATGAAGATGTTGAAGAGGAGGCAGATGAGGTGGTTCCTGCTGGTGTTGAAGAGGTAGAACTTGCAAAAATCAATTTAGAGCAGAAAGAGCGTGAGCAGAAGTTGATTCTTCATGACGTTAGGAAATTGTCTCTTTATTCTGATACTTCAGGAGACCATTGTCCAGAAAAAGAAAGTGACTTGTGGATAACTGGTAGCAAATCAACATTGGTAAGGAACAAATGTCTGATGTTTAATATTCATGTTTTTACTGATTTACGTATCAGTTGTTTTCTATATTTGGAGAGTTAGGCTCTTGTTAAATACGTTCTATAAATTATAAAGTTTTTCGTACTGGAGATCCCAAATTATAAAATATTAAGGTCTTTTATGGGGAATAAGGGGTTGACTTGCGTCAAAATAGAGGAAATTTGAAGCAGATTTGATTGTCATTCTACCTTGCTTCTGCTGTTTATCTCTGCAGTAAGATGTGGTAACAGTGGAAGTGAAAATGAAATATTGACTATGCCTGTGGTTTGGGAGGGGATTGATTCTGCATGCAGTGAAGTGTTTTTTTCCTCTGTTGCTGTTTGGATGGTGCATAAGATCATCCAACTTCAGTGTTGCATGTAAAACACATCTTATGTTATGTGTTTTACATCCTGAACAGTTCTTTTCCTATATTCCAAAGCTTGTTTTATGTTTCGAAGCACATTGCTTGAGATTGGCTGTATGTAGCATGTTGGTGAATCTAAGATACACCAACGGAATGAAGAAACAAACTCTTTGTCAATAATTGCTCTACCAGGAAAAATTCCTAAGTGGCTTACTAACTGGAATTACCCATTACTCTAGCATATGGATGTCTAGCATGATATTACATGCTTAGTTGTGGCATACTGAGGGTGCTTTCTACAGTCCTCTGACTCACTATATTGGCAATTTTTATATCAACCATGCACCTGACTTTCGAATCATCATGGATCACATTTGAGTTCATTTCTAGTCATTGGGATCTTAGTTTACTTGTAGTGCTTGATACACGTGTTAATGTATAATCCAGCAAATATATTCCAATTCTCTTAGGTGGATTGAAGGTTACCCTATATGCTAAAATACCCTGTGCTTAATACATGATGCAACTTTCTAGTTGGACTAGCAACCTCTACTAGTTTGTGATGACTACTACTCTAGGTCACTATTCCATTTCTTTCAGTCAGATGACTTTATTCTGATCTGCTACAGTTTGATGTTTTCATTATCTCTGTGACTTCTGAATATAATGATCTAATAAATATTTTGTTAAATAATTTGTTGAATATATCCATATGGTGTTTTGAGCATGGAACCTTCTTTTAATTTATTTAAATAACATAAATTTTGCCTTTCAGGTACAAGGACTAAAGAAAGAGCTTTTAAATGCACAAAAATCTAGGAAGGCAGCATCTGCATCTTTAAGGTTGGCTCTGCAGAAAGCTGCTCAATTACGACTGATGGAGAAGGAGAAGAACAAAAGTCCATCCTATGCTATGCGAATTTCTTTGCAAATTAACAAAGTTGTTTGGGGCATGCTTGTAGATGGTAAATCCTTTGCTGAGGCTGAAATAAATGACATGGTGAGTCACTAAATATGATAATCATAAGAAGTATGTCTATTTTGCCTTTTTTGTTGTCATTTCGACTAGTACATTTTCCTTGAATTGACAATTATATTTAAGGTCACCTAGCAGCAGTTGGTTGGAGTCGCTACTTGTTCTGGTTATTGTGTTCCAATATAATCTTTTATTATTTTAACTTCTTTAGAAACCAAATGTATTCCTCATCAGTATACCAATTTTTATAATGCTTTAATTACAGTTCTGTAAGATTTTATTTTGCAAGGATGTGCCTGATACGGTTTCACTTCATCACACAGATTTATGATTTTGACCGGGACTACAAAGATGTTGGTGTTGCACAGTTTACAACAAAATACTTTGTTGTAAGAAACTGCCTCCTGAATGCTAAGTCTGATATGCTTTTATCAGCATGGAATCCTCCACCCGAATGGGGAAAGTATGCACTTTTTCCTTCTTGTTTGTCGTATTTATATAGGATCCCTCCTGTAGTTTCTAGTTAGTTTACTTGTTAAAAACTTAAATGTTATCTCAATAATCTTGTGCTATAGTGGCTACGGTTGTCTTTTTATGTTCATGCTGAGCCAAGCTCAACACAAGCACAAGCTAGTTTGAACAATCCTGTGCTTGGCTCAGGGGGCTTTGCAGGTTTGTTAGTTCTATGTTTAATCAATACCTTGTTTTTATATTATTGAGAAATTAGGACAGCTGATGTAAATGGAGTTAACAGCCTTTGTTTTGTAAACAAATCCTTTTATTGAATATTGGTACTTCTTAAAGGAAGAAGGATACCTGTATTCACATAACAAAATCCTATCTTAAGTGAGAAGCCAAATCCATTAATATAACCTATTCTATAGATTTGTATTTGGTTCAAGGAAGGGAAGATTATATTTCTTATATAGACTTTTTAAACCTTGACTTTTCTTTTTAATCACTTTGTACTACCGTAACCTGCTTTCTTTGATATATCTTTACAGTTTCTTACATAATAATAATAATAATAATGACAGGCCAAATCTGTATTTTTTTAAAGAAAGTAATAGAATTATCATGTCATGTTACCAACCTCAACAATAGACAGATTAGTGAAAATGAAGGGTACAGCAGATTGTTATTTTTCTATATTGCATTTTGAGTTCTGGAAACAAACAGTAAATGGCAATACGGTCACACACAAGTGACAATAGTGTGATGATATGCCATATTGCCTTTTTTTGTGTATACTGGTGCATTCATTCACACACAACCATGAGGGAAGTGATTATGCAGTTTACTAATTGGATTAAACAAAAAATGTCTGGAGAGTAGAGGTTTATTACAAGGATTAGTTTATAGAAATTGTAGTTTTATTGCATTGCTGGTAGTCATCCATTATATCATAATAAAGTGGCAGGAACTCACTTTCTAATGCTCTAATTTTTTTTTTTTTTTTAATTTTGGGGACATCTTTCAGGATGTAATTAGCATAATTTATTAAAGGTATAATAACAAAATATTCTTTTGCTTCAGAAAAGTCATGCTCCGTGTTGATGCAAAGCAGGGAGCTCCAAAGGAAGGAAACTCTCCTCTTGAACTTTTCCAGGTAAGTTAGTTTTCTTGTTTTTCTTTTACATAAATCATTTCTAGATGAGGTCTGATTTACTTATTCAGAATCATGTTGGCTGCACACAGAAATTTATTAGTGGTTACAGATCAATTATTATCCTCCTAATACAAAGTGTTAGTTTGAAAATGATACAAATTTGTTTGTTCATTTGATCTTTAATTCTGTTGAAGTGGTTGTCATTTATTATCACATAATAAATCCATTTACACTGTAGGTAGAAATTTATCCCCTTAAGATCCATTTGACGGAGCCGATGTACAGAATGATGTGGGAGTATTTCTTCCCTGAAGAAGAACAAGATTCACAAAGGCGGCAGGTAATTTGAGACTTCAATGATTTCAAATTGCAATCGTATTTTAGATGCTAAGGTGACTGTTGGTCTACATGACATGCAGGAAGTTTGGAAGGTTTCTACAACTGCTGGTGGCAGACGTGGTGGTAAGAAAGGCATGTCAATGCAAGAAGCTTCTGCCTCAACTGGTCATTTGACAAAAGAGTCTGAGGTCTCATCCAAACAAATCGTCTCTGCTGATTCTCCACAAGTGAGTTCCCTAAGTTTCTTCTACCCTGTTATTCTTGATGCAATTTCTTTTCCAATAAGAAAAAGAACTAATTATTAAAGATTATAAGCAAAGAGTAAAATGCAGTCGAACCAGCATTTATCTTGCTTCTCACATATATAAATGAAGCCAATTCTAATCAATGATGAAAACTAATGACATTGATGGTGAACAAGCAGGCCACCACAAAATGCAAAACTTTGTAAATGAAAGAACTCAACTGTGAACAATAAATTTAAGCCAAAGAAATATTCGAATCACTATGAATGAAGAAGAATTATCCCAAAATTGTTTAGAAACTCAGAAAGATGCTAAGAAGCAAATTTTTGTCCCACAAAAGTTCTGCCCCCTCATCACCAGCTTGTACAACAATTCTTTGGTGCTTGCAAGCATATTAACCCATAAAACAGTAAATATGCAACATCTCCTATAAAACAAGCTTTTTTACCCCCACAGAATAGCAAAGTGGTTCTCATCTAACAATGAAACATGAGAAACCGGAATAATCCTTGAAATTCTAGCTTTTTTGAAGAGTCGAAACAAATAGTCAATATTTCTGACTTCTTAGACCATAATAAACCAGCTCTTAATGCAATTTATTAATATTAACTAATCAGTAATCACTATTTGCAAGCCCTGTGGATGAAGGATTTTTAGGATCTTAAATTATTATTTTTCTTTGGCCTGTATGATCTGTGTCTCAACGGTTTGTTTATGATCAAATTTATGCTAAACCTATCTGCAGGCATCAAAATTGCCAAATATGAAGACAAATGCTGTTCGCAGTTCAGGCCCGGAGCTAAGAAGAACATCTTCTTTTGACAGGACTTGGGAAGAGACTGTAGCAGAATCTGTTGCTAATGAACTTGTCCTACAGGTTCACTCTTCTGATGGGCCACTTGGTTCTCTTGAACAACAAGACGAAGTTTCTAAAAGCAAATTGAAAGATTCCAAGCCTGTGAAGCCTGGTCGGTCATCTCATGAAGAAAAAAAGGTCAGCAAAGCACAAGAAGAGAAAAGATCTAGGCCTCGGAAATTGAGGGAATTTCATAATATCAAGATAAGCCAGGTTGGTTCAGTTCATGTGAAATGATGATTTGCTATTTTTATTGCAGCAGTTTGGATTTTATAGATGCATTTACATTGTTATGGTGTAGGTCGAGCTCCTTGTTACGTATGAAGGATCAAGATTTGTTGTGAATGATCTTAAGTTGCTGATGGATACATTTCATCGTGTTGAGTTCACTGGGACTTGGAGGAGACTCTTTTCACGAGTCAAGAAGCATATCATTTGGGGGGTCCTAAAGTCTGTGACTGGAATGCAGGTAAGATTATTCTGATACAATAGTAGTGATCATAGTTGCTAACTCCACCTAACAACAAATGTGGAATCATCTTCCATTACAAGAATGAAGTTCTATTTGACTCCTCACTTCCATTGGATTCTGGTGTCATGTAATTTTGCCTCACACTGCCGTTAAGACATAGAGGTTAATGAGTTGTCTAATCTTGTTAGCAAAAGACTCTAGGAGTTGTTCTAGTGGTCTGGGATTGAAATCCTACCTCCACCTGGGTTTGGGGAAAGGACATGGGTTAGGGCTGAATGTTGCATTTAATCCCTAAAATGATTCCTGCTGCAAAAGAAGCAAACAGTGTCCAAAAAGCTCTACCTTGTAGTTGTGCTAATATTAAACATGATTTATATTTATCTGCGCATTTAAAATATCCTTATATAGACCTGTAGGAAGTACCATGAAGAACATTTTCCTCACATTGACTAAGCCTCAGAAAGATACGGAATTTCTAGATATATATGACTCAAGCGAGTTTAGTCTCAACTACCAGCATAATTACTCTTCTGAACCTACTCATATTCTTGCTTATTTTACAGGGAAAAAAGTTCAAAGATAAAGCACATAGTCAACAACCTAGTGGAACTGGTGTTCCCGACAGCGACCTTAATCTGAGTGACACTGAGCAAGGTCAGACAGGGAAACCTGATCAGTATCCAATAACCTGGCTCAAGCGGCCAAGTGATGGAGCTGGTGATGGATTTGTAAGTTCCGTCAGGGGGCTGTTCAATACTCAACGTCGCAAGGCTAAGGCATTTGTGCTACGAACTATGAGGGGCGAAGCTGAGAATGATTTCCAAGGGGAATGGAGTGAAAGTGACGTGGAATTCTCTCCCTTTGCTCGGCAGCTGACAATAACAAAAGCCAAAAGGCTTATTAGGCGGCACACAAAGAAATTCCGGTCAAGACAGAAAGGTTTGTTGGATTTTCTTTTTGCTATTAGATGATTATTTCTTAACGTTTGTCCGAGTTAGCATGCGTAAAGGTTTGTTGGATTTTCTTTTTGCTATTAGATGATTATTTCTTAACGTTTGTCCGAGTTAGCATGCGTAAATATTGAGCCCACATTTATCACCTGTTACATGAAAGCCGACTTTTGCTGCCAACTAAGTGATATATCTTCATTAGAGTCTCCCTATCCACGCTTGACACTGATAAATTTTCCTCCATCAGGTTCGTCCTCGCAGCAGAGAGAATCACTTCCATCAACTCCAAGGGAAACCACTCCATTCGAAAGTGACTCTTCCAGTGGATCCTCGCCTTATGAGGATTTTCACGAGTACAATATCAGTACCTCTAACCTTCAAACCTAGGTCTTCAGTAAGTACGCAACATGGGGTATGCGATGGTGGCCGACTCTGGGAATATTGTGAATCATGATTCCTTTGATTGGTTTACTACCTTAGATTAAAACTCGAAAGATGTTGTAGAGCTTATCGTCAAATAAAAGCAGGCTGAGGGACACTTAGAGGGGTCAGAGATAAAGATACACAGGTTTTCCTACCATTTTCGGTCCACGTTGGAGCTAATGGCTTCTACTTCAAAAAAGTTTAGTTGTAAAGTTTTGTAGAATATACAGGCGGAACTACCCAATCTAAAGTTTATGTAGGAACTACCCAATCTCATAAATTTTGTACATAACATTCAAAGTATATTTAGAAAATAGAATAAATGCAAAGTTGCATATTGCGTTAAAGATTGTATTATTCTGCCAAGGCCCAAAATAATTGACAAAAAAGTTTCCTCCGCTATGGTGCTTTATTTTCTAAATAAGGCCGCCCTTCCTCATATCTAGTATGCTTGAAAACACGAAAAAACTCCAAAGCAAATTGTTCTTGGCCCCGGATACGCATAATGAAGATCGATCTGAAATTTGATAACTTGGTTAAACCATCGCCTACACCCTACAGCCACAAATACTCGACGGTCAGAACATCCCTATATTGGAATTTCTTGAATAAGATAACGTTTTAAACTCTCGGACTCTATAAACTTCAGCCTAGACCGAATAGCTTTCGCTTTCATCTCGGGTTAACATAACATCAAAGGCACGTGATGATGATACTGAAAGCTCCCAGTATAATATTGTGGCAGCTCCGTCGCATATTCACGACTACTGTCTGAAAAAGCTCCAGCCACATTAATCTGATCCAAAACAACTGCTCGTCACAATGCCATCGTAAACCAGTATCATTATAACAGCCCGGACCAACTGATTATGTCTAATATTGAAAATTGCAGTATTTGATATCTACAGTTAAAGAATCTGATAAAAGTATCGTCACATTTTTCTAAGTTGAACATCATCTAATGATCAGAACACGAAAAGCACATTTATCTGCTCATTTTAACAACATTTAAAATGGGGGGAATGACCGCAGTAAATTGCTATCTCAATCAGACCTGGCAAATAAATCACATAGCATAGACTGGTAAAACCACTCAAGGCATATCTCATAACAAATTGTACACAAACAGATCCCAGCACTTATATCAACAACAAACATCGGCAGATTATCTAATGTCAGCTGGAAGCAGCAGTTCACCTTCTATGGTCAAGAGAGCATCCTTGTACTTTAGATTCAATGTCATGGCTGTTTTTAGTTATAACAACTCAATTACCTACTTTAGCCCCCTCAGAGGAATCAGTAACTTTTAACCTGTAAGTATCACAAGGCTGTGAGAAACTAAAATGAAGAAGCCCAAGTCTCCTGACATTTATGGAATGAACCAAATGATCACCTTCTAATCAAAGTTAGAAGGAATTTCAATATCTGTATCTGAAGGATTAGCAAGCTCAACCAGTGGTTCCTGCAGATCCCAAAACTATTAACATGAGAAAATATAATCAATTTGAAGAGTGTCATAACTGTGTACGCTGTCAACAATATGGCACAAAAATGCCATGGATTGAGGAGGGGCAGATGTCAAAGAAGAAATTTTTTTTTTTTTGAAGGCTCTTTTATTTAATAAAAACATTAAATTTTTGAAGTTAAAACAAGAATCATGTGAAGACAGTATATTAGGAAATTATGGAGATATTGTGCAATATTTTGGTAGTAAGCTAATAACTTCGGAGGTTTTTTAGAACTTTTTTGCTATTTTTCAGGTAACTTGGCTTGAGATCAATCAAGAATTTTTTAAGATGCTAGTGGTAATGGGGCTGATCTTGTGAAATAAAATTAGTGTCTTTGCTTCCTCGTGGACTTTCAGAGTTCACCAATTTGAGGACTTACCCTTTCTACTTCATTTTATTGATAGATAAAACGTTTTAGCTTAATCTGGTAATCTGTTTTCTTCTTCTTGATTTATGTCTTTGTAGTGGGCTGCCAGTTCACTTTCTTCTTTTTCATTTTCTTCCAAAGAAAAAGGGGAGCAACGAAGTATAGCCACGTTACAAGTAGGTTTGTATGAAAGACTTGCCATCTCAATTGACTATTCATGGAGAGGTTTTACCTGATCATCATCATCGGCTGAAGAATGGACAATTGCCATTGGCAAAGTATTTGTGAGATCTTCAGCGGTTCCATGCATATCCTATACCATCCAGAAATAAAGTTACCTCGCAAAAAAATAATAATATACATAAAATCAATTTTGAAAATTGCAAGGATTGCATTGCCTCAAACATATATAACATTTTAAACACCATATATGCTTATTACCCAATGCCGAGATTGACTACTAGGAATCACCACTAATTCCATTAGGAGAAAAAATCCAATATGTAAGACCTAGTAATCAATATAACAGGATTGGAGATTCACATTTATCTCCACATTGACAAATCTGGGAGGATCCACCACAGGTTGCAATAAGCTAGCAACGACACTATTCATCAACCACCAAATCCGAAAGCTTTTTAAAATTTCGAGGATTTCAGAATTGATCTTGCAAGCTAAATAACAAGTTTGTTACCATCTTCTTCCACTTGTGGACTTCTTTTTCCCATATTTTAAGAAATTTTAGCAAAACACCCAAAAACAGTGTACAACCTATAGTCTCCACTAATCTTGCTGTCTCCATCCCACTCAACTCTCCTCAGCCAAAAGCCCAAGTTACCTAACCATAAGAAATTAAATCTCTCCACCAATCATGGTTTGAATAGTTTCTACATTATGACTAGATGAATCGGTGTAGTCAATGAAATCATTTACTGAAGCCAGTAAAAGAATTATTTTGTCATATTCCTTTGAAAGATTGGCTAAAAGTAAAAGTTTAAGCTTGTATATGGCACAACCAGGACAGAAAGCACACACAAAGCAAATTCACTAGTTTATATGCTAATGCTGGAACTGAAACATACTTCTTCATCTGGGTCTAAAGAAGGATCATTGGACCCTTCATTAACAGCCTTGGAAGCATCCTCAGGAGTTCCCTGCACACCCCATAGTACAACTTAGAAGAAATAAACAAGTTTGCGAAATCAACTCAAAAAAAATTGCAATGGATAAGAAGATAAATTACATGCTCGTCATGATTTCCAGAGAATTCTCCTTCCATAATCGAGGGCTTCACATCTATTGGGGTTTCCTGTAGACTCCAATAATATCAGTAAATAAATTAATCATGCCAATAGTAGCATGAAGTAGCAACACTTAATACTACATATATTTTTGCAAAACTTGAACTTGTATGATGGCCCTCTGGTGCACATGAATTCTTATCCCAAATAACAACTTTGCAACAAAAATTAAATGATAACAATTATATACTGATGAGAAGCTTAAGGCCACCAAAACCATGTTGACACATGCAGATAAAAATGAATATCTCCGCAACATAGTTTCAAACTAAAATCCCAGCTCACATAATACAGTAATCTAACATCTATATATGAGCTTAGTTCCAAAAAAAAAAATAATAAAAATAAATAAAGTAATGTAGATCTAAATTGGGGTACATACAGGTTCAATTTGGTCCATAGAAATATTCCTTCCTCCCTTGCTGAGATCTCTCAGTGTTCCCTGCAAGTCCAATATTCTGGTTGAGTGGCATGTCAATGATAAAAATAAAACACTAGCATCAAACAAGAATAACAAACTCGATTTGAAACTGTTTGAAAAACAATGCTCAACTTTCAAATATACACCCCCTATCTAACGAACTGGTAGTGCACAACTTTGGACAGCAAGAGAGAGAGGGAAAAAAAAAATCCATTCTTTTGGATTGCCAACGAAGCATGACTACAATATTACTCAATGCACACTAAGTCATGAACAGAACAAAAAACCTAAACCACTACACACATGCCATGAGGTCTAAACTGAAACGTTCCTCATGAACCAAATTAAATCAACCTTATTTGCCCACATAAGCCCACAAGCATTACATAAAGTCCTTGGTCCAGCTGGCCCACGACGCATTGCTGGAGTGTTATTTTCACTGACGCCACAATGTTGGCATCTTCGAGTTCTACAGAGCATTAACAAAACAAGAAAAAGAAATATGAATTAGTACAATGTCATTAGAAAAACCTCATGGTAATAATTCCTCATGTTGAATATTTTCAAATGCTTTAAAACCAGTAGTAGCAGAGGACATTTGGAACTCACACAGTTTCTGGACGAGGTGAGCCATCTTGAAGGCTACTCTGTGAAGAATCCCATTGTGAAGCACCAGAACTTTCTTTTAGAGATGCAAACTGCCCATTTTTACGATGCATCCTACAGGGATAATAAAGCAAAAGAATACTATCTCATCCTTCATATTGATGCATCACATTACGAACATGAGAAACATACATACACACAGACAGAAAAAAAAAAAATAATAATAATAAAAATAAGAAGAGGCAAGGAACTAAGGAAGAACTCATGAAAAATTCACTATATTCTTTTCAAAAAGAAGGTTCAATCTGTAATTGTAAAAAACAATGTAGAAGTTTACAACCATGGCATAACACTGAATTCAAAAATTAAACAGAAGATTAAATGAATTCTGTGGACTATAAAGAAATTTTTCGCATGTGGAAAATATCTTTACTTAATATTCCTCAAATAGCAAGGAGAGAGGAAGAGAGAGTGGTCATGCATTAACTCAGAAGGAGAAAAAAAAGAAAAAGGAAAACACAGCACGGAAAGAATAACCTAGTCGATAGTTAGCTACAGATAAAATTCAAAACAACTCGATCAACAGTGTTCCTATTGGAAAAAACAAGAATCAAGCAAGTGGCTAATTACTAGTGACATAAACAAACATTGTCACCAAAAATATATAATACTTGCAAGATTTGCAATAACTTCCCTGCTACCCAGAATACAGAACAAGATAGATATACCTTTTGTAACTTTATTTTCTTCAAACATACCAATTCACACTAAACCAAAGTCGTTTATCCTTGACTATTAAGTAAAGTAAAAATGTAGACCTACAGGAGAAAAATCACTTGAAATGTACCAATCTAAAAAACCATACCCAATACATGGGCTCAGTATGATATTTTTCATCATAAAAGTTCCTGTGGCACAAACATTCAGATATCAAGAATTGAAAAAGCTATTTTTTTTAAAAGAAGCTCCTTGTAGAGCCAAATATAAATAAAATTAAACTCAATTCTGAAAAAGACCTTACAATTATCCAATTCTGTGACTGTTACGAAATGTAACAAAAAGAAAAGATGTCTTTGAAAATGTTGTGCAGATTTCAAAAATAGCTTGCATCTCAAAATAAATAATAACAGGGAGTCAACATATTTCGTAAACCAAAAATGTAGATTTAACACAATGGAGATCTAGAGATAAATCATAAAAAAAGTAATCAAATAACACTCAAAAAGTCAAAATCAGTAATTTTCATAACCTTTTCTAGAACTTCTTGAAATCAAAACTAAACTTTAGCAAGAACATAACAGAAAACATAAACTTATTTTCAACTACCCAAAATTAGCAAACAAATAAATGTCCTGTCAGCTAATAGTTATTCCTTTGGAAATTTTTTACACACAAAATGATCCTGTATGTCCTTGACCATCTCATATGGTTACAGTTGAAAGCATTAACTAGTAATTTAAACAAAAGGTGTACCTCTGTGCAACCTCTTTACGCACGCTGTATCTAATTTTCTTGTCAAAACATCTCTCCTTCCTTTTTTCTCGAAACCTAACAAGGGAGGCTATTCGTCGTGAAAGATTTGAGCGCTTTGGGGTGTCACCCATACCCTACAGGATATGGCACATTACTTATGGACATCAGAACCAAAGATGAAATTAAATTCTCTTGATAATTTCAACATTTGCATGCATTACCCTGTTACTTTGATCATAAGGTACTTCAATTGTAGGTACACCAGTAGGTATATCACGCCCTCCCAAAAGCAAGAGCACGGCTTGCACCTATTTTTACGAATCCAACAAAACCCATGAAAAAGTTCAATGCATCCAAACCAGCAAACTCATTAAAAGAGTAAAGGGCTGAAGTAGTGGACAACAAGCTCAACGAGTTGGGAAATCACAAACAGAGAGCAAGAACAAAGACAACAAACAAAAGTGATATAGAAAAAATTTAAATTTGATTGCAATTATCCAAGTACTTATCCAACAGTATCTGTGATAAAGGACTTAGCATCAAAGCATGGAATCCCATTTTACAAAATGAACGGGGATAAATGGGATGAAAATAGTTTAAAGAACGCACCCTTGCTTCGACTGCAGAGAACGAGTGTATCCAATTAAATGCCTTAAAATGCCATGGATAAAATGAATGGCTTGACGCTTTGAACAATCACATCAAGGAATCGAAAGTAGGCCAGTTGGCTTCGAAATTGAATCATGTAAATGATTATTTTGTACTATTTCCAATAAGACAGACAAACTAAAACTAAATTCATCATTAAAAAAAAAAGAAAAAGAATCAAATGCATATACTGTCAAATAAAAAAACAAAAAGAGACAACACAACATTTATCTCCAAGATCAATAGCAAATCAACTCTCCTTAGTTCAAAAGGAACTTACCGACACCCAAAACCCCCAAAAGAATAACCCCAAACCCCAAACAAAAGTTTTGCCTCCAGTACATTATTAAAAACCTACATTAGAAAAACAAGTCGAAGCAAACTCATTTACACTTCAAAATTCAACTAGAAGTCTAGAAATCTTCAAACAAATCACTAAAAGACCAAGACAACCGCTAACAGAACCTCAATAAACCACTAAATTACCAAAAACGGTACAGAACCTCAAAGTTTCAAAATAAACAATAACTTAACTGCTATAATCAAGAACAAGTTCAACAAAAACTAATATTTGCCACCGAGATTACTATCGATAATCACCAAATTACCTTTTCAGGAGTAACAGCAGGAAAAACGTAAACCTCGCCTTCAAAAGAGAGAGTGAGCTCACTAGTCCTCGAAGCCGCCGCCACAACCACTCCGTGTTCCGCCACGTTAACCACTGAACTACTACTGTTATTGCTATGATTATTGTTGTTATTATCCATAATATTCATCGAATTCATGTTTCCGTCTTCCACATCATCCATGCCATCACCGTCGTCGTAATCGCCGTCCTCTTCCTCGATCTGTATCGGCATCCGCCCGTGCTCCTCAAAAGGCCGCGCCTGCAGTGACTGCGGATTCGCCGCCGCCATAGCAACAACCCTAGCTTCGCCGCCGATTATCACAGACCTGCTGTTTTATTCAACAGTCATCATCGTTTTCGCTTCCGTTTTGCCTTAAAAACCCTAACTCTGAAATTGAATTCTGTTCTGAGCTCGGAGAAGCTTCGAAAAAATGGAAAAATAGAGCAGATAGACAAAAAAATAAAAATAAAAATCTTAAAAAGATAAATGATTAAAAAAGTACCCCTAAATATAGCTAAGATTTGCAAGAGAGTAAGCTTGTGTTTCCTTGAAGAGGCCTAAATTGGAATAAAATAATTATATTTTAATTTTTTTTAATTAATAATTTTGGATTGTGTCGACTTGTCGAGTCGAGGATTACATAACTATATCTGTATAAAAAGGCGGAGAGGTGATTGAGTGCTCGAGGGATCATAGTAAAAGTATGGGATGTGGGTCCCCTGAAAGTTGATGGTTCACATGGGATGTGTCATGATTAATGGTTGGGGTGGGGCCTCGGAGATAGTAGAGTGCTTGGAATGTGATCCAACGGCTGGTTGTAATGACTGCAGGCGTGCGTGTGGTGTGGAAAATTACAGGGATTGATATTATTTAAAGTGGTAAGGACTAGAGATATTTTGGGTAATTTCTATATTGGGATGTGGATAATTCATTCCATGTTTGAATTTGAGAATGAGAGGCACTGAGGTAGTCCGTAGTCCACATTGGTTTAGTCTTGTTGGTTCATTTCAAAGTGGGTGTTTTGTCGATATATTTTTTAGTTGACCAAAATTCACAAGCCCTACTTTTCTAATAAATAAATAATTTGTTTATTATTACAAATTATTAATGTAAAAATAGGAAACTAATAGGAGTGTTCATAATTGATAAATTTTCTCTGTTTGAGGTAAAGTTAGTAAAAACAAGTAGAAAAGCCAAACATGTATGGAGACTTTTCCACTAGCTATCACCCAATTCTCATGATTTTCCACCACCTACTCAATCACAAGCAGCAAAAGAAGATATGTTAATGTTTCCAAGCCACGCCTCAGCATACATTATACACCAAATAAAAACAAAAAATTTACTATCTCCAAGTGATAACCAACCATTAAGTCATTTGTTGACCTGAATTGATCTGACCTAAGTTGTCAATGATGGTGTGATATGTGACTGCTGTTATTAATAATGTAGAATCAATTTTTATTTCTTTAATTATTTTTCGGTTTGTTAATTCTCAATTACAATTACGTAAGAACTCAGAAGTACATTATCTAAATAATATATACACTTAGGCTATGAAAAATGTATCCTCATTAAGATATGTATACAGTCCAGTAAGTAATTCTAACCAAATAGACACTTAATCACGTTTTTCAATTAACCACCAGTAATCATTTTACTTCTTCTAGATACTTTCCCAAAATAAGGCATTGTTATTGTCAATTTTTATGTTTCTTCGGCGTTCGTTAGGAATTTGGTTTCAGTTGATAGAAAAAAATAAGGAAAAAACAAGTTACACATGTAGACATTCCCATGTCTGTTGACTGTCAGAGTAGCAGGTGAGTAGCGATTACGTTGTCCTAAAGGGCAGAACAAAAGTTGAGCAGCATCATGAACCCGGATAATTGTCTGACCAAGTTCCAATATAGGCTCTTCTAGGCCAGTTGATAGGGGACATCTAGAAATTGAAACGTTTTCCTAGAGAAGTCAAGCATAAAAGTATAAATTTACGATTACATTACATGCAGGCAACAACCAATCACAACTGTACCTTTTCCATATTTTGCTTTTGTTTTTTTGTTGAAAAAGACATTGAAAGTTGATTAACTAAAGTACGTTTCCTTACGGGGAAAAAAGAGAAGAAAAAAAAAAAAAAAGGGCTTGGCTTATGGCATATAAAACTTACCAAGATATCTAATTGAAGCTCTTTATGTGATACATCCGACATAAGTTCCTTTTGAGGTGACCTCATGCAACGTCCCAATGAATAAAAAAGAGACAACCTCATATATTGAAGGGGCTATAATATCTGTACATATAGGACAAGCTACAGGAATTACTAAAAAAAACATTCTTCTATTTCAATGACAGCCAGGCCATTGTAACCATTTATTCCAAGAACACTTAATGCTCTGATATTAAAGCTGAGTCATCATCATTTGAGAAAGCTACTAGTTCGTTGTCTGTATGAATGGCAGTTCCACAGTCCGAATCATTTGCTTCGCCTTCACACTAAATCAGGGAAATCCCGAAACAAGAGAGCGCCACAAAGCATTAGGAAATGGAAAAACATTAAAGAAAAAAAAAAACGAGTGGTCTGATACTTGTACAGGAATATAAGTACCTGCTCTACTGGAGTAATAGAATGTTCCTGGGTTTTCTTGGAAAGATCCCTTAGTGTACCCTGTAGAGTTCCATTGTCAAAGATGTGACACATAACTCCGCAGAGGAGGACACACAGATGCCATCAAATGCTCAAAACATTATTCTTAAGTAATGCCCACAAGAACATCTCCAGTTGATCCTTCAATAATGCAAGAATTGATCACGTGGAGAAATGCAGATATGAAATGATAACTTATTGGCATCTCTCTTACAACATAATACAGCATACAATTTAGTGTTGGAAGCCTAATGAACTAGAGTAGCCAGAATCTGAAAGTCTCAAACTTGGGCATTCCTAATGTCATATGTTGCACAAGTATCAAGTTACGAAGACAAACATCTTATGGCAGTAGTTACAACAAGTCACTGGGGTGTTAAGTTCCAACAATTCCTTGATATGAGAGCCAAAAAAAAGAAAAAGAAATGGCAAGAACAAAATATCAAAGGAGGAAATTAAATAAGCATGTGGCTACCATAATACTAAAATATCTCTAAGGTTTACATCAACCCCAAATTTTTATTACTATCCGATCAACTTGACAAGAAGTTTTATACATGCCAACATGATGAATAAATAGCAAATGCATTGACAGAAACAGGACAGCAATTTTGAACATCAAAACCCAAAATATCACAGTAAACATACATTATATATGCATAAAAATAATATAAAGAATGAATGTAAGCATATAAAATCATTAATACCAACCCTGTTTGCCCAAAATAGACCACAGGCATTACAGAGAGACCTTGGGCCAGATGGACCACGTCGCATCATTGGGGTGGACTTTGAGTTAATGCCACAATGTGTACACCTAGGCAAAAGGTAAAACTGGTGAAAATTTCAATGTTAAAATTTATTTGACGATAAAAAGTTCTAGCCCAGTAGGAAGTCACCTAAAGTAGAAGTCCAGTGGCGATAGAACATAACATAGTATACGGGAAAACAGAATCACAGTCATCAAAGTTTTATGGAAAGAAATGGAGTAGATAAAAACAACAGACTTAGAGATGGTACAAAAACAGAATCACAGTTATCAAAGTTTTATACAAAGAAATGGAGTAGATAATAAACAACAGACTTAGAGATGGTACAAAACTCACGAGGTTTCTGATGGGCTCTCATCTTGTCCTGAATCCTGGGAATTACCCCAACTAAAAGTTCCACCTTCAGACTTCTTGGATGAAGTAAATTGACCCTTGTTCCGTTGCATCCTGAAAGAGCCATAAAATTCAGAAATTTAAGAAACAAAAGACCGATCACTCTAGTAAACAAAATGGCACTTATTAACTTTAGTGAATGATACAATATCTGACGATAGTCACGTATCAATTTCACATTGCATATTGACTGTGAAAAACATGCAACATAGAAATAAGCAGCACAACTGAGGATACGAACATAACCTATCTTACAAGGTGAGACCAATAGGCCCCGCTGCCAATCAGACCCACAATTAAAGAACAACCCCATTAGATAATTAACTTTGATTGTAACAAAGTACATTTAAGTATCTGCATGTAAAAGTAACAATAATGCCCAGCCCTCCTTTCCGAATTTTCCTCTTTTAATAATGAGTCCCACAAGATGAAAACTTTAAAACAATCTCTTATTAATCGTCTTGCATTATAAAAAATCACGACAATAATTCATGACTCTGAAATTCAGGATTGATATAAGCCATCACTAATACTATATACTAAAGAATATGTGAATCTATTTAAAGGAAACAAGATAATGGAACCCTATCATTTCAAAGATGCTCACACCACAGATGTCAAGGAAAAAGGTACTAATAGTGGTTGTTCAAGTACATATTTTTTTCAGGCTCATCTATTATTGTCAGGTTCTGTTTATAAATACTGCAAAAATATGAGGGAACAATTTATAGATTCATTAACAACAGGTATCTACACTGATAAAGAAAAGTTTCACTTCATGTTTGAATTATTCAACATGTTACTGATCAGTCTTATATACATTAACTTTTTTACTACGATCTATATTTCCACGGCTGAAAGTATAACAAAAGTATAAACATTTCAATCGAGGTGATGGAATGATAGAGGTCAGAGTCAGGTGGGTGAGTGCATAGGTGGGCTCCATCCAGAGGGAGGTAAATGCACCCGGAGGGCTACCCGAGAAAAAGTTAGGCTTAAATTTGTGGATGTCATCATCAAAAGCCATAATTGTTCCTTGCGTTTCCTATTAGGCAAAGGAGGAGCTAGTGTCTAGATTGAAACTCAAGTAAGATAGCTTATACACATAAGTACCCAAATTGAATCATTAACCACCTAAAAAGCACTGCACACAGCAGCTCATTTAACTCCATTAATCATTAATTCTTCTAATAAACTACTTGCTCTTAATAAACAGAACAATCGCACTGGAAGAAATATCAAGTAAAATACACCACACCTGAGAGCAACTTCTTGGCGGACACTATATCTGACTTTCTTATCAAAGCAACGTTCTTTTCTCTTCTGACGGAACCTATCTAATGAAGCTGCTCTCTGTGGTTGGGTACACCTTCCAGGAAAGTCAGCAACACCCTGAACACAATGCATGCAAAGAATTACAAGAAGAAAACGTACAACATACATTTCCACAGCTTCAATGGTTCAGAAAATGAATACCCTCTGACTGTGAGGGATCACCTCCATTCCTTGTTGGCCCGACGCTAACTCGCATCCTCCCAACAGTAGCAATACCGCTTGAACCTGTAGATATCCATTAAGGAATGACAGAAGTGTAACCAATCAGATTCTTCGCAATGGATAGAAGCCAGAATCCTAAAAAATCTAATTGGCTGTTCAGAATGAAGAGGAAAGACACATAAAAACTGAAAGCCCGAGTAAATTTTAAGTTGTATGTCATTTCAATTCATTGTAGAAAAATAAATCCAGCTCATTCAAGCATCAATCAAGGTTGGAAAGCCACAAAAAATAGAACCCTAATTCACCCGAGAAACAAAGAGGCGAAATTCGTGCAATACCTTATCAGGGGTGACGGCATCAAAGACATAGACCTGGCCTCGAAAGGATAGCGTAAGCTGGCTCGAATTACCCAATTCAGAACCTCCGGCAGGACCGTAAACAGAATCGTGACCAACGTCCTCAACGACGACACCATTCTCGAGAGTAGAGTGAGGGTCATAACTGAGGTGGTGATTATCGGCGCCGACGGAGACATCATCGTCTTCGGCAGCAGCTGATAACTGATTGGGTATGTTCATTGAGGGAGAGTACATTGGTCCTTTTTAGTTGCAGTGAGGGGAATTAGAAGCATTACAGAAAAAGGGAGAAAAACCAAATTGGGAAATTTGCTGGAAACCCTAACCCTAAGTTGAAGAGAGTGACAGAGTGAGAGAATTGAATTGTTTTAAAAAGAGAAACAATAAGTTTGTACCCGGGAGAAATAAAAGGAGCGTATGTTTTTGTGTGTTTTGTGTGGGAGTTTCTTCGTGAGAGCGAGAGAGAGACCAGAGAGTGAAGGACAGCTCAGGACGGGACGGAATGAAGTGAGAGAATAATTACCCTCAATGATATCAGTATTTTCGATGTATGCCCTTATTGCCCAATCCCAAGGCCCAATAAGGAACTATTACTTGTGAAATATTATGCATCATTTGACATTCGGGATCTTTTTAGAGGCTACCACTAATGCCCCTATTTCAATCCGGACCTGAAGAGGGCAGCCCAAAATAACCATGCAACGAAATTATTTTTAGAAACTTATTTTTTATTGTTTGTGTAAAAGACTCTTATAAACTTAATTTTATAAATTAATATAATATTATTATATAACTATCAAATTATCCACCTTAATTAATGTAATTAATTTCTCCCTCCAATAAGATAATGACACATCAATTTCTAATTTGTATGATTGGAATTATAAAAAAAAATTTGTATGATTGGATTTATATAAAAAATTGTAAGTATGTTATTATTTAATTTAAAAATATACTTAAATTCTTAAGACTTTTGGTCTTTAACACTATAAATTCTCTTAATTTATTCGAATCAAGCTTAGCATTTAGTCATACCTACATATAAATTACTATAACCTATTTTTAGGGACTTATAAGTTTTTTCATGGCCAACCTTTTTTTTCTTTCTTATTTGCTTGTAATTAATTTCAAAGCATTGAACTCTCTTAATACAGTTTTTTAGTTAAAAAAATAGCATTTATTTTTTAAAAATTATTCAAGCAGTTGCCTCTTAGCCAAAATCCCGAGTCCTTGCCTGGGGCATAGAGTAAGTTTAAGGACGTCAATTTGTAATCACCGGAGGCTGTGGAGTTTGGTTTTTGTGTAACCAGTTGCTAGTCTATAAGGGTCCTTTTTCTTTATCTTTTGGCCCAAAATAGGTCATTAAACTCAGCCCCACAGCCCACAACCCACAATAAATATACCAAGCCATATAATTTCGGGACCAGCTGCTCCCGGTATCTGACTATCTGTCAAAAGAGTTTAANGAGCACGCTAGCCCCGTAAACATGATGAAGATGAAACATTATAAGAACTTTCTATACATGAGGACTGAGAAGACACCGCATGCGCGAGTATACAACCACACGTACATACACACGGTCACGTATGGGCTTGAACGAGTGTATCAAATAAATCTGGAATGTTAAGCAGTTGCCTTAACAGTTAACTAATAAATCTGTCGACAAAATAACATTTGCGGGACAAAAAGAAGAAATGCTAGAGAAAATGCAGCAAAAAGAATTCCCATTTACTCTGAAAGAGGCATTATCTGTACAAAGTATGAGGATCTAACGACAATATTTGCTACTAAAAAAAAAAGTGTTTCTAACAAGATCTGAATTGATGATGCTATGGTTAATACACAACATTTTCTAATCTAACCTTATAAGAATACAATATACAAGCATGTGTCAAATACCTGATTCCTAACTCTCCCCGTAATGAAGAGGATGAGACATAAGAATATCTGGAAGGTCCAATTTTCCGGCCTGATTAAATGTTAAACTGAAAAAATTTTGCACCTCGCAATTTATTCAAGCTGTGTGTGTATTGCAATATGAAATTCCTGCTTCCCATCTGTTCAAATAATGCTGACACAGGCAAAACCTCTCAATAAGATGAAACCCAAACAGAAAGAATTCTGTGTTGTCCAAGCATGAATGGAATGGCGCCCAAATGGAGAGAGTCTGGGGGTCTGAACATCTCCATTTCTTAAGCCATGGCTAAACAATCTGCATCTTCAAGAGAGTGCCCTGGCATAGATTAAAGAAAGTTAAGAGAAAGAAAAACGAAAAAGGATTCATCAAAATTTTTAATCGAGTACTCTAAAGATTATAACTATTTCCACTGCGACAATAATTCTTACCACAATTAGTGAGAGAGATAGTTAAGACTAGATAATTAATGCTAAATTAAATTACTGAAAAAAAATAACCAAAAAAATGGTTTAAGACAGATTAGAAGTTTTCCATATATTAAGAATGCTTGATTTGGCCAACAAAGTCTCTGTTCACAATGCTCTGATTCATTTTAAGTCTCAGGTATTAATTATCCATGCAGAAATATCTTGTTCAACAGTCCACCTGAGTCGCATTAAATAAGTCAAGTTTAACACATAATAATCACCAAGTAAACAGAAACCATTTGATTTATATCTACCACCCAGCGCTTGTACTTTTTCAAGAAATACTATCCCAATAATTACCATCCTCATGCACTACTCCATTAAAAGCTTTGGAAAAAACTAATGCATTGTCTAAGAACAAAATTTCCTTCTTCATTTCAGGCAAAACAATTCAAAAATCATAATGGCAGCATAATACCTGAGATTAACATCATCAATTAGTTCTGCCCATTAAAACTCCATAGCTCCTCTCATGCATTGTAGATCTAACCTACTACAGAAGCTTTGGATTTGACGTTACGAGGAAGACTACTCCTACGTTGAGGATTTTCTATCGAATAAACAAGAAGGCATCCATCTTTAGTCCCAGCTAAGAAGCATTCTTCTGGAGTCACCACTAGAGATGTTATTATCTTTCCAACACCACTGTACTTCTTCACAACCTCAAGCGTATTCATAGACCGTACAACTATCTGTCCTTGGTCACCGGCACAAACCAAAAACTCACCACAAGCACTGAGTTCAACACAGTTAAGGCGGCCATTAGACTCTGAAGTCGCAAGATGTTTTCCGTTCATAGAAAATAGGTGCAGACTGAGATCCTCATCTCCATAAAAAACAATCTTTCCGTGACGAGAGGCAACAAGCTTTGACAACGCACTACCTGATGGATGGCGTAAAGATCTTACATACCTTCCCTCCCGCAGCGTATGGAATACACAAGTTCCATCTTTTGATCCACTGATGACTATGTCAAGCTCTACACTTACATATAAGCATGTAATAATGTCATCGTGCCCACAGAGAATATGAAAGGGAGTTTCCACAATGACGTAGTCTTTACGGGGTAATTCTATCTGTGTATTTCGGACCTTCTTTTCCAGGGCTCTGGCACGAAGAACTTCCCAAACCATTACAGTTGTATCATAACTTCCAGTTGCAAGTATACTTCCATCAGCAGTGACTACAACATTATTATTAAGAACACATTTTTAGTGCTAATATAGAAAGAGAAACAGTTCTGGCAGAAAAGTTCTCTAGAAATGGTATTTAGATTCAACATGAAATAAATTCATCACAATGATAATGTTACATTGCTCACAATTGGTCAAAAGGTGCTTGCATTCCCCTTTTCACCATCAGTGCCATGGCAAACATGTCCTTTCTTGTTTATTAAGATTCACAACTGCAACTTTGACTTCCACTCTTATCTTAAATCATGTGTTATAATCTATCAATTCTTCAAAAGTTAAATACTATAGTTAACCTACACCTATAAGCTTAAGCTTTTAGGTCAAATAACTTCTTAACATGATATCAAAGGAAAATAACTTAAAAGTCATGAGTTCAAATCCCCTATCAATACTACTTAAAAAATAATAAAAAATGATATATTTCTCCCACTTAGAAGACCCATGAAAGACTTGTGAGAAACAGTCTAAACTAGTATACTTGAGATCATTATACATGAATAGGTATATTAAAAATTAAATATTACAGTTAGATCCACATCTACAAACTTAAGTTTTAAGATCAAATGGTCACTTGACAATTCTTAATATCAACTCTCCCTATCATTGATTCTAACAATTTGCATAACAAACATCATATAGATTAACTCAATCTACTTGAGTTTTACTCTTTTTCTCTCTCTCTCTCTGTGGTCAGAGAGTTCTCTTCTTGAAATTACCGCCTTCCCAAGTTTGTTTCTAAATTTTTGCATCCCAAGTAATATAACCTTGATGTAGGATTTTCATATAGATGATAAGATAATGTGACATGATATGGCACCCCTAAATCAATGTCACACACTTGCAATGTAAAAAATGAGATACAAATAATTTCTTCTATTGCCAGAATTCACTAAAGCTGTCCACCAAGTTAAATTTAGGATCAGTGTTGGACCTTACAACTTATTCTTGTCAAGAATCCATGGGATGTAATATCCTAGGTAGGTGGCTCAAGGGATTTAAATTGCATGAGTATTCATACATGAACCCCTTTGATGAGAGTTTAGGCTGTGCATTTATGAACGTCTAAGCCAGCATACTAAATTCACTCAAAATGATCTAAAGACACATCCAGTCCTCACATTTCTTTTATGAGAAAACCTTTCCTTTACAAACAGAAAATACCTGCAACACAGCTGACCACATCTTTATGCTGACGTATACTTTGCACCATTCTTCCATCATTCAGAGATATCACTTGAAAACTATTTTCCCAGTTGCCACATGAGATCAAAAAATTCTCCGATGGAGTTTGCAGTGTTGCAAAGCATTGTGCTCCAAGTTCAAAACTCTCAGCCAACGGACTCCCAATACTACGGGAAGAAAGAATGTCAGAACCAACTCCAAAGTATGGATCCTGCAAAAGTTTGCAACTTGTATTAATAAATGCACATTATGATCCAGTGAGACAAGTTATATAAACAGCATTAGAACATATTTCCATTATAAAGGTAAATTCAGTTAAAATAATATAATGCAGTGAGCCAAAATAAAAACCAACCTGGGAACCAGAGAAGGTAAAATTGCCACCAGATTGCAAATGAGTCGTCAACCACATCTTAACTGACAAGGTGCGCCCCTGGTTCAGAAGGACAATATTCGAATCCAGGATACCAACAAACACAACAGCCGATGGTTGATTATTTGTGCTACTAATGATGGAAGTCAAATTAATGGAACCGGGAGCAAAATATAATGGATGAGCAATTGGAATTGGAGGCCCTCTTCTTGGATGTTTCTTGCGGAATATCTGGATTGGTGTCTGGCCAAAATTAGCAATTTGGTCTTCTATTGCTGACCTCTGCAACTCATCTTCCATGGTGTCCAGATCAACAGCACCTTCATAAGTTAAATAATAAAAGATATTTGCAGCCTGTAAACCAATTTTTGTTCCAAACAGCTCAATAAGTTTGAGAGAAATACAAATCTCTATTCAAGTTATCAAATCATCGATGGTACCTCAACCGCAGGTTTTCCACGTTGCTTGTATCCAAACACCAGATCGATCCAGTGGTGCAGATTCGAACTAACATATTCACTTTCGAGAGCTTCCCTATTTCTATTTATAAATACTTCAGGTGAACCCTACACAAACAAATGGGAATCAGTGCTTCATAGATAGCAATCAGAGATACAATCCTAAGTCAAAGTACAATCCTAACTGGTGCATCAAATCATGAAATACCAGTATGTATCCAAAGTTGTACATCCCACTTTCAAAAAAAATTTCTAAGCTTGCTTTAAAATTCTTCCTCCCTTGACGATTGTTAAGAAACCATTTGATCTAAGAACTAAAGCTTATAAGTAAGGACATTTAAACTATTTTCAGCTCACCATGCTATCTCATGTGTAAGGGTTTCACCTTTCTTATTTTTCATAGGTGGTCCAACAAACCTTCGCACATGGCTCAATATTTAATAAGCACTAACAGGATTCAAATACTAGACCATTAAGTCATTTTGCTTTAATATCATGTTTTAAAAAAAAAAAATTGTCCTATGCTACCACATTTTTTATTTTCTTTTATAACCCAAAAATATCTCATTTTTTCTTTTGTTCACAGAGTTTTTCAACTAAGGTTACCTCTACAGCCTATAAGTTTGGTAATCATGAAACATATGAGACCTATATATATATACATATTCATATATATATATATATGTATATATATACATATGTATATATATACATATATATATCCCAAGTAAATGACCCCAAGCAGATTTCAACCTTTGACCTTAATGATGGGCCAAGAGCTTCTTACACCTAACATTCAAAAGGTTTCATCCAAGGATATTCTAGAAGGCGGCACAAAATAATTGTTGAAAATAGAATATGTTGGTTGTTTCCTGTATAGTGTAAATATATTAGGAATTAGAATAGCTGATCATACGGGATTAGATTAGATTCACTACCATAGGGAGTTTATGATTTTACCCTATTATAGGGATTTTTATCCTTTTTCTACTATATGAAGTACACTATATATTTGGTTCTTTGTAATCTAAACAGATATAAAAAATTCAGAGACTTTAAGTCTTCAATAATCAATTCATCTTATCACAGTTTATGTTAAAAATGATAATTTTCTTTTTCCTTTTCTAACCTTATATTATTTATTTTTGGTTGGAGAGAGGGCATGGAATAGAAGTGTGCATTTTCAGAAATCAATAATTTAATAATACATTTTTTCTTTGTTAAAATAAGTCCTTTATTTGCAATTTAATAAATAAATAAATACATAAAAACAATTCAAAGTTTGGGCAGCTTCATTCTGCTCCAAACGCATCCCTGCCTTCATCTGTTAATTAGAGTCCATTTCTAGCAAAAGACACGACAGGTTAGAATCTCTCTGTTCTTCTTTCTTCCAATCTTTTCCTGAATGATGGTGAACAAAGTTCAATTTCCATTGCTTAAGATGGCTCTAAAATGGTTAAAAGCAAGGCTTCTCATTTTCTATGATACATTCCCATAATTTATCTAATAAGACATTAATTTTATCTCACAATGTATTAATTTCAAAATATTCTACTCTATTCAGTAAGTGTATGGCTCAAATTATAAAATGCCTCTTGCAAAGCAGTTGCACCGTTTACTACTATGATATCAACAACTTATGGTCATCATTACACCTATCACAGTCCTCAATTGCAGTCTTCATAATGTATTTTAATCTTTACCACTCAGCAAAGGTAAAGCATATTATTCATGACTTATACATATTAAAAATATTTAACGCTCGAGACATTTGCAAGAAAGGATCTTTTACTTTTGCATTACTGGATTAAAAACTTTAATTTAGCCAGAATCATTGAGTTAGCACAACTATCAAACAAGGACCTCTCCCACCCTCTAGAGACATATCAGCTACACAAACTCTGTGCAACTTTACAACATCGTGGACAATTACTTCCATTCTACCATAACTATCATACTTTTCCTTCCATAACAATCCAAAAGCTCAAATGTTCTAGTGACTAGAAAGGTGATTCCAAATAATGTGGTTCGACCAATGATGTCCAATTTAATTTATCTTATCTACTAGATGATTTAATAATAAGTTCCAAAACACATTTTAGACCAAAGGCAAAAACGTAAATAAGAAATTATTCCTCAACTTATACTGAACTCTCAAACATACAAAGGAAATTTTCATACCTTAGCCCAGGGAGGGAGACCAACATTGCCTATAGGTTCACCATCTTGTTTCACTCCAAGATGATAAGAATTTGAATTAACAAGAAATTCCGAAGTGTAAAAGAACTCAGGGATTAACTCCTTCACATCGCTTGTATTAGAAAGGCAATTTCTATACGTGGCCTCAATGCTTTGGAAAAGACGATCTGCATGGTCAAATTTACCACCCTGACCAGCAACAACAACATAGTGAACCTTTTGAATTATCAATGATACACACCACTTATGAATAAGCAAAAAAATGAAGAATATAAAAAACTAAGATATAAAAAGTTCAATGTGTTATCTTCTTGAAGAGAAAATAAAGACTAATAAAGTCATATAAACTGATTAAAAGTGAATAAGCTGATATTAATGACCCAAACATATCCTCCTTTTCACAGTTGTCGAATTTGTATCATATCACATATGATCAATAACTTTTAGACGTTGAATATTAAGAAATGCAGGAAAATAACCATATTTGAAGGGTTGTTTTTATTTTCAGCAGGTTTATTGTTTTCTTTGTAGCCTAGTCAAACTCATGCTGTAGACAAAAATATCCTTTCAGATGCAATACCAAAAGTGTGCTAAATTATGCTTTTGACAAATCAATGGATTTGACATGTTGAACCCGTCAACCTGTTCACCAGTTAACTAGTTGACCATATTAACCCATTAACACGTAGACAAACTGGTGCCAATTGGTTAGACAATAAAAAAAATCAGAATTTGACTAAATTTTAAAACACCTTTCAAAACATGGTTATTTTTGCACATCGCCCTTTAGTATTCTATGAATGTTAAAAACATAAAATATAGAGAATTACATAGTGAATATGTTAGACCTCCATTTTTGTTCATGTATTCTAAGAGGAGTAGAAGGTCAGGTAGAGACTATCCTAGGGAATTATTTAGAATAAAGGCTGCTGATGTGGCAAGTATACAATTACAACTGGAGGGGGAGTTTGTTAGAGAAGAGAGAAAATAGTGGGGTGTAAAGGGATAGGGGACATATCATAGAATTGTGATAGAAATAGAATTTCTACTATTTGGGAGAGAAAATGGCTCTCAAAATCCACTTAGCAATTATTCTTTCTTTAATATCGTTCCTTTACTGTTCATCAAAGCAAATACAATAAGATTTGTCTTGATCCTATAAAATCAATCAGGGTTCTATCAAATTTGTATCAGAGCACGATGATTTGTGTGGGTGATGCTGGCAGCAAGGATGGAGACCCGCCTTGATCATATTGAAACGGATCTTATAAAGCTGTCGGGACTTGAATCAAAAATGGCGACGATGTCAGAAGCAATCGATAAACTACATGCGATGATGCAGGAAGGCTTTAAAACGATGATGAAACTCAAGCGAGTTTCACAACACACACCAGCAAATCGAGTGGGGTTAAGATGTCAGAGGTGACAGATGATGATGGAACAAAAGTGATGACATCAGGAGCTCCGAGTGGAGATCGTGTGACCACTAAGATGGTGTTTGGTCATATCAGAAGGTTGGAGCTACCGGTTTTTGATGGAACAGATCCTAACTCCTGGCTGTTTCAAGTTGAATGATACTTCCACATCAATCGATTCAACGGAAAAGAACGAGTTGAGGCAGTAGGGATGTGTATGGAAGCAAAGACACTCTCCTGGTTCTAGTGGGAGGAAGCGAGATGCTCATTCAGATGTTGGACCAATTTGAAACTAATGTTGTTGCAATGCTTCAGAGACGCCCATCTGGTTCACTTCAAGAGAGATTCTTGGCCATCAGACAAGACATAATAGTGGAAGCCTTCTGGGAAAAGTTTGAGGTGATTTAGTTTCCCCTAAAGAATGTTACCAAGGAGACACTAAAAGCGGTATTCATCAATAGGTTGGACAATTAGATATAGGCAGAGGTGAAGATGTATAACCCAATTGGTTTGTTACACATGATGGAGTTAGCTAAACGAGTAGAGGATCGAAATGCTACTCTGAATCGAGTGCGAGATCGAGACAAACCAAGGTCTATTCGTAATACTGGGTTACCTCAACAAAGAATGGAACACCGATACGTGAACTAGAGTCCTCAACATCACAATCCTACAACTGAGAAAACCCCTCAACCATCTCCTTTTAAAAGGCTCTCTGGAGTTGAAATTCAAGCTCGACGTGAGAAGGGTCTCTATTTTAGGTGTGAGGAAAAGTATACTTTCAGGTATAGGTGCAAAAACAAAGAATTATAGGTGTTGGTAGTGAATGAATTTGAAGAGGATGAATTGGAGGAAGAGGTAGTAGAAGAGGAAGCAACCTAAGCAGAAGAGCTCAAGTAATGGGAGTTGAATTATCCTTTAAATTTTGTTGTTCGTCTGACTTCTCAAAGACTATGAATTTGTGGGGAAAGATTGTAGAACAATAAGTGATAGTCCTCACCGATTATGGTGCTACTCACAACTTCATTAGCACAGATTTGGTTGAGAAGCTACAACTGCCACTTGCAGAGACATCTGGGTATAGTGTTGTGATGGGGACAGAATTAGCAGTTAGGGGTAGAAGTATGTGAAAAGCGGTTGTGTTGGCCTTGCAATCTAGTGGTTGAGGAGTATTTACACTTGGAATTTGGTAGTTCTGATGTGATTCTAGGCATGCTAGGATTGTCTACTTTAGGGGTCATGCAAATCAATTGGAAGACGCTTATTAAGAAGATTTTGGTGGAGAATAATTAAGTGTTATTAAGAAGGGATCCAAGCTTAAGTAGAACGATGGTGTCCCGAAGGACAATGTTGATGACAATTAGTCACGAAGGCCAGGGGATCCTAGTAGAATTGAGTAGCATGGAGACATCGAGTCAAGCCAATGTAAGAGGGGTAAATAGTGAGATACAAGAGGTATTATAACAGTTTCAGCTAGTATTCGAGATGCCCCAGGGACTTCCTCCTCCTCAAGCTAAAGAGCATGCAATTGTTTTGAAGGAAGGAACTGAGCTAATAACTATAAAGCCATATAGATATCTTTACTCCCAAAAAAAATGAGATAGAAAAGTTAGTATTTGAAATGTTGGCTGCAAGAATTATCCAATACAACACTAGTCCCTTCTCCAGTCCAGTACTAGTGGTGAAAAATAAGGATGGAAGCTAGAGGTTCTATGTGGACTATCGAGCTCTGAATAAGGCTACGGTGGTAGATAGGTTCCCTATCCCAATGATCAATGAATTACTTGATGAATTCAATAGAGCAAAGGTGTTTGCTAAGCTAAATCTTAAACCGGGTTATCACCAAATTTTGGTACGTTGGGAAGATGTCCAAGAAACTGCATTTCACACACACAAGGGGTAGGACGAGTTCCTAGTCATGCCTTTTGGGTTGACGAATGCCCCTACCACTTTTCAGTCATTGATGAATATTGTATTTCAGTAGCTGCTGAGTAAATTCATTCTTGTCTTCTTTGATGACATACTCATTTACGGCAGAAGTTTAGAGAAACATAAGGGCACTTGCTACATCTACTGCAGATTCTGGGTGACAGAGGCTATATGCAAATGCAAAGAAGTGTTGCTTTGCACAAGAAACACTAGAGTACTTAGGGCATACATAACCGGAGAGGGGGTGGCAGCTGATCCTGCAAAGGTGGTTTTAATGCCGCCATGGCCACTTCCGAAAACTATCAAGGATCTTTCGGGGTTCTTCGGCTTAACCGATTACTGCCTCAAATTTGTGGACGTGCATGGGAAGATAGTTGAGCCTTTAACCAGGCAGCTTCAAAAAGACTGCTTCAATTGCATTTGATTAACTAAAGCAAGCTGAGATCAATGTACCTGTCTGTCCTAGCACTACCCTTTTTAATCAACCTTTCATCTTGGAAACGAATGCATCAGTGACTGGTTTGGGAGCGACAATCTCACAAAATTACAAACCAATAGCTTTTTGCAGTCAAGCCTTGTCCGATAGAGCACGGTTACAATATATATAGATCGGTAGTTGATGGTAATCATGTTGGCAGTGCAAAAATGGTGACATTATCTCTTGGGGCACCATTTCATTGTAAGGACTGATCAACGAAGCATGAAGTACTTATTGGAACATAGGTTGGTGAGCATGGAACATGAAAAGTGGTTAGCCAAAAATTATTGGCGTTTAATTTTAAGATTCAATTTAAGCCTGGTCTAGAAAACAAAGCAGGAGACGCCTTATCCAGGTTGCTGCCTATTCCTGAATTAGGAGTACTTTCAGTCCCACAAGTCTTGGATTTGGTTGAGTCAGATGAGCAAGTGCTTAGGGATGACAAGATGAATCAGTTATGGGAAGCTGTAATCAAAGAACCCAATTGCAGGCCTGGTTGGGCAGTTGAAGGAGGCAGGTTGTTGTACAAAAAACAGGTTAGTACTCCAAAAAGGATCGACTCTTATACATGTTGTCTTACAAGAATTCCATATTGCAGGCATGTCAAGGGACAATTCAAGCTACCTGAAAGCTTACAAAAAGGTTGCCAATGAACAGTTTTGGGAAGGAATGAAGTTGGATATCAATAGGTTTATGGATTCATGTGTCGTATGCCAAACCAACAAGTATCTCACCCTATCTCCTGCAGGGCTCTTACAACCTCTTCCAGTTCCTACAACTATCTGGGATGATATTACAATGGACTTCGTGGAAAAATTGCCTAAGTCTAATGTTATGGATACCATCTTGGTGGTTGTGGATCGCTTGAGCAAATATGCTCACTTAATGGCACTTAACCATCATTTCACGGCTAAGACGGTAGCTTTTTTTTTTTTTTTTTTTTTTTTAATAGGAATGANTTAATGGCACTTAACCATCATTTCACGGCTAAGACGGTAGCTTTTTTTTTTTTTTTTTTTTTTTAATAGGAATGATAGTTTGTTTGCATGGGTTTCCAAGATCGATTGTGCCAGATAGAGACAAGGTATTTCTGAGTCACTTCTGGACAGAGCAGTTTTGGTTGCAAGGAACATCCTTAACCCGTAGCACTGCCTACCATCCGCAATCTGACGGCCAATCAGAGGTTGTTAATCGATGCTTGGAAACCTATTTGAGATGTTTTGCGAATAAGCAGCCGAGAAAGTGGGAGAATTAGCTTGCATGGGCAGAGTACAGGTATAACACATCTTACCATACTTCAGCAAGAATGACACCCTTTAAGATGGTATATGGCCGAGATCCTCCACCTTTAATTCTCTTGCGTACCAGAACCACGATATTGTCTTCGGTTGAGGAACAATTGCAGGGTAGGGATTCTATGTTGGATGAGTTAAAAAACCATTTACTCCAGGCTCAATCGAATGAAGTCATTGGCTGATGCTGCAAGAAGAGAGGTTCAGTTTGACGTAGGAGACTTGGTTTACTTGAAATTGCAACCTTATCATCGCAAATCATTGGCCAACAGAAGAAATGAGAAGCTGTCTACAGGATATTTTGGGCCCTATGTTGTGGTTTAAAGGATTCGTGATGTAGCTTACAAGTTAGATTTGCCTGGTATTCACCCAGTTTTCCATGTCTCTTAGTTGCGAAAGGCTAATGGAAGGAGTACTCCTAGTCAGCTGTTGCCTGCAGTTCTGGATGCAGATTTGGAATGGAAGGTTGAACTGGCAGAGGTGTTGAACATTCGTCAAAACAGTGGTGTAAAGGCTGGCAGCCCAGACGTCTTTTATTAAATGGAAGGGTTTACCAGAATTTGCAGTGACCTGGCACCTTATGATCTTATTCAGCTTCAGTTTCCATACTTCCAACCTTGAGGACAAGGTTTCTTCTTTGGGGGAGTAATGTTAGGCCTCCAGTTTTATTCATATTAGGAGGTAAGGTAGAAACTATCCAAGGGAATTATTTAGAATAAAGGCTGCTGACATGGCAAGTATACAGTTACAATTGGACGGGGAGTTTGTTAGAGAAGAGGGAATATAATGGGCTGCAAAGGTGAAGGGGACATACCATAGAATTGTGATAGAAGTAGAATTTCTACTGTTTGGAAGAGAGTGGCTCTCGAAATCCACTTAGCAATCGTTCTTTCTTTTATATCGTTTCTTTACTGTTCATAGAAGCAAATACAATAAAATTTGTCTTTATACTATAAAATCAATGAGAGTTCTATCAAAGTACTATTATATCAAGCACCAAAAGATAGAATAAGAATGCCATATGTATCACGTGGTGTCAGATTGAGGATGCAGATTATATGCAACATATTGCACCACATAAGAATTCAAATTACAGTTCCTAAAGAAAAAGTACCTGCAAATTACGGTGAAGAGATGTGAATGGCTCTAATCTAAGAAGGTAGTAGAGCACAATTCCCATGCTTGAGTAATGAGACCCATAGTAAAAACTGCAGACATAAATAGAAGAAATTTTGGACATGATACATATCAGTTGAACAAAATTCTTAACAGAAAACCACTACAAGCGGATTACCTGGGTATATCAGGGTCACAGAAGTTACGATATCTGTCTTCAAACACCTATATAAAAAGCAGAATGCTAAGAATTTTGCAAAAGAAATAATCCGCTGAAATCATATCATTATTTCATTCTACTAAACTAAAAATAAATATCAACTAACCTCAAACCGTTTTGAATCCAATGCTCCAACAGGTTTAGAAAGATCCCGAAAGGTTGATGACTTGTTAAAGTCAAGAACCTCTGAGGAATAATCAGCCAAAACCCAAGGAAAGACAGGATACTGTGTTAAGTCATTATAAGATCTTCCTGCGAGTGTGTTAAGAATCATTAAATATTCAAAGTTTGTTATATCCCTTCTCCTCCAGCTCTCTCTGGCCGTTTCTGCCAATTCTAGTGCTACACGCCTATCAACAAAAGCAATAGCACCGCTCTTTTCCCTATTACTTCCTTTTGGGAATAAGAATTCATTTCTAACAGCAACTATCAAGGTTCCAACTTCTTTTGCATCCTTCTGTGAAGCAAAGTTCAAAAATATCGGAGCAACTGAATCACTGAAGAAAACCTCTATTGCAGTGTACCTAAGCAAATACCGAGTCCAGTGAACAGCTCTTATCTATAATCACCAAAATCAATTCGATTGAGTCAGAATTTCAGCAGGAGATATAAACAAAAGCAAAAATATAAAAGAGCTTCCCCACCTTGCCAATATTCCATCTCCGGTGACGTTTAACATTTTTCAATTGTTTTTTATCCAAGTTTTCTGCCACTGCATTATCAGCAGGAACCCCTTTCTCAAAATCAAAATGTTCAGGACATTTAAGAGATTTATGCTTTTGATCATGCTCGTTTGAATGAGAATTGCTAGCACCATGGAAGTTCTTGAAAACAGATGATCCTCCAGTGCCTTCAACCAAATACTCACCAAAAAAATGCAAAACCTTTTTCAAGACTGCCAAACGGCCAGCCAATTTTCTCTTTGGTGTTACTAGAACACAAGGAACTAATAAAAGAACCTGAAAAAGCAAGCCACGTATAAGCCATGCAGTGCTATAATTTAATCCCACACTCACATATTAAATAGGTCAAAAGTACCTCACTGGCTTCCATCTCTGGTGAAGACGAAGAAGAATCTTTCCTGTCGACAGTGTCCTTTGGATCACTGCTGCCTTTAATTTGTTCTGACCACTGACTGTCTGAAGGATCCTCCGGGACAGAGGCCTTCTGCACACTAGGTTCATTATCACTCTCACTGGGTTCTGAGGCCCCTTCATCAGTTATTCGACGTACTCCTTTAAGTAGAAACTGCTTCATTTGCTCAGGAATATGCCCCACAAAACTGGATTTGTTTTCCTTAACAGAAACAGCAGCCTCATCAACAGGAGCAGTGGAAGGTGGAAGACACAGCTTTTCATCAAAATGGTAGTTCTGTCGTAACTTTGGTCTACGCCGCCATGCATCTTCTGTCTTGTCGAGTTTCCAATGAATTACAGAACTATTTGGAAAAGGATCCGCAGACCACGGTCCCCTTTCATCAATCAAAGCACGAAACATATGTATCCATTTTTCCTGTCAAATAAAAATTTTTACGGCAGGAAAAAGAGTGAAAATTTCAAAACAATTTCAATATGCCATAACAGCTAAGAGGCTCCAGAAGAAAAGGAAAAAAATTTGGAACATCCACTACAAAGAAGCTACCACACATACAGCGACATTTTGTTGGTCCTCATCATGAGCAAGCTGGAATGCAGTTCTTCTGCTCTCATCTGAAGCAAGGATGTTGTACAAGCTACTCTGTATCTGATCTTCAAAAGCTTTTGTGTCACTTAATTCCAAGGAGGAATTTTCATCCAACCTACCACGAAGCTCAAGCAACTGCCTGCTCCGGTCCAATTTTAATGTCTTTACATATTTTATCTCATCAGAAACCTGAAAGGTGAAACTGGACAATTATATATTTATCTTTAAATTTGTAAAAATATATTGACAAATATCAAGAGGTTACATTAGTAGATTAGTATCCACAAAGAGATTCAAATAATTCAAAGAAGAGGTAACAATTCTATACAAGTAATAAATCTTTCCTCCTTAAAACCTACAAACTTAACCCAAAACACCTTCCAAATCAAGAAGTAGATAACACACCGAATATGAACACATAACCAACCACCCAAAATGTGGTACATCCAAATAAGATACGCCTTTTGCAAGAAATGAAAGGCAATCACACATGGAGTGCAGATATGAGCTTCATTAGTTGTAATAGTTTTTTGTTTTTGTTGAACCATTAATACAAAGAATATGGATATCAGTGAAACAGGCAAGGCTGCAGTCCCAATGGTTCAGCAGGAATCATTTTCATAACTTCTGACACAGAGTCGTCATCATAACTGATTTGAGAATAGGGAGTTTAGACTGAAACAAAAAAACCTCTCAAATATTCCATAATACTGGTAAATCTAATACCAACTTTTCCAAAAATTAGTCCAGATTTTAGTTTTTCAAATTGAGCAACAAATGATCGAAGTATTTGCACAGACTAGCTTCCATATAGCAAAATATACGTAAATAACAATAAAAAATATATCAAGTATAACTAGATGAAATAATTAAGTACATAAACCACTGAAAGAACATAAATATAAACGAAAAAAGATTAAAATGTCATACTGTTGCAAGAACTCGATCCTTCTGAATTAGATTCTGAATGGAGACTGTTTCTTTTGAGTTGCTAACTGACTCAGAGTCATCTCTACTCATAATGCTAGTTGCAAGCATTGATTTCCCACAATTGACTGTTTCTCGTATCAAGTGCGCTATAACATGAAAGCGTGTACCATCATCTAAAGTCCCATACTGCGATCTTACAGCAAGTAAAGCCCTGCAAAATATAATCTGAAAGTAAAATCTTTATGGCAAATGCTGAAAGAAAGGAAATTTTAAAAATAAAAATAAAAAACCTATTTGAAATAAATTCCAATAACCCAAGCTGCATAACATCAATTTTGATTCAAATGTGTAAAGAATTGGTACCAAATGAAGCTCTGCAACCGACCCTTGCTTTGCTCATCATCAGCAGGCAGAAGAGAAGGAAAAAGTGGAATAACATGCTGGACACATCGTGAAGCTCTTTCTAGAGAAGCATGAGAAAGATATAGGAATACAAGTCGAAATAAAATTCTTGGGCACCTCTCTGCTCTCAAAAGCATAGCTTTATCAACAGTTTTATTTGGTTTTCCACCCAATGCACTACCAATCCCTCCTGATACAACAACAGCAGCCATTTCAGCAGCAGGAATGTTCAGTGATTCTACCAAGTCACGAGCTCTTTGGCCAAAGGATGGAGCCACTAACGATGATGATTTGTGTAACAACTTGCTCGGTCCCTTCCCATTTATCTCACTAATGATGATCCACAAATTATCATATAAATCCCACCACTTGTCATCAACTATGTCATCTTTACTTGTGATTGGCTGCCTGAAACCCCACAGAATTCTACAAATTATGAATATTCACCAAATATTTCAAGCGACTCAGCTTTCAAGTTACTATTTCTAATCAAGAAACAAAAAAGATGAAATTCTCCAAATATATATATGATGTAGGAGATAGAGGTATCTTGGAGATTTTTATGTATTTTGATTTATATTAGAATTAGGATTATCTTCCTAATTCCATTCAGATTTTGATTAGGTTAGAATTATATTAAAAAATAATTTGTTTCCAAGTTACAATTTTTTTTTTTCTATTTTGTACGTCTTTGCCTGCTATAAAAAGGATCTTCTTGTTATGTTTGTAGGCTTGATTATGAATTAATAAAGATTGGTTTCTTCTCCTAATTATCTTCTGTTCTTTTTCTCTTCTTCTTCTCTCCTACTTTTCTTCAATTATTTCTCTCATTTCTTTTCTCCTAATACTTCTTCCCTTTCTTTCTCCCTCTTTCTATCAATTTCTTGTTTCTCCTTATATTTTCTTTCTATCTCTTTCTCATTTCTCCCCTTATATTGTGTCTGATTTTCCTCCCCTTTCTTCTGAATTCCTCTCCCCCCCCCCCCCTTCTCTTCTATTTTTTTTTCCTTTTTTTAACCTTTGGANCCCCCCCCCCCCCCCCCCCCCCCCTTCTCTTCTATTTTTTTTTCCTTTTTTTAACCTTTGGAACCCCATTCCTAATCAATAAATAATATAAAGATTACAGGTATTTTTAAAAAAAAATGGAAAACATTTTATAGTGACTGCACAAACAGTCATGCCGTTGACTAGAGATGGCTAGAATTATCAAAATCTAAACGACCAATTTAGATTAACAAATAAAATCAAGTTAGCAGTACCTAGACTGATTGAAAAAACAACCATGCTTTCCCTAGGCAGTTTGACACGTTGACTTATAAGATCTAAGAAACCAATACATACAGTTTAAATTATAAGATCTAAAGAACCAATAGAGACATTTTATATTTTAAGATCTAAATACGTTACAGTTACAAGACAGATAGTTGCTACAAAAATTAACTTCAATTTCTGTAACAACTTCCACATTAAAAATGAAAAGTTTCAGTACCTAGATATTTGTTCCTCGAGTTCTCCCTGCAAAAGCTCATTTAATGCAGGGCTATAATCTTTGAGGCTCTCTCCTTCAACGGAGTCCAGAGAAACACCACAGATACTCATGGGAAACTGCAAGAAGACAAAGTAATAAAGTGACACTTCTCATCTTCAGTGGATATAAGAGCAATATACAAGAAAAACAATAAAAAAACAAACTTCCATCAAATGCCTGACAAGGATGTAATCATCAGTATCCAAGAAACATATGTATTACTTGGATACCAAATGTTTCTAAATGTCAAGGAACTAATGCCAACAGCAGCAAAAAACACTAACAAGAACAAATTCTAAAGATGACAAAGCCTCAGTGTCTGCCTACTAAATCCTAACTTAAATCTCAACCTGCTTAGATATAGTCATGACTTCATGCACGGAAAGGGCATTACTAAAGACTCGATATTAAGATGATAACTGCTTTTAAGTCTATTAGCATCAAATTACAGTAGTTGGAGAAATATGGAGAAAGATTGAGTAATAAAGAATAATATCTGAAATAAAGTATAATTAGAGGTCACTTAGACTCTTTCAAGAAATCTAGTAATGTTAAAAGTCATAAATAGATTCAAATATTTGACTGCAGTACATGCTCCACAATTTTCCATATGCCAACTAGACCCTTTTATGGGACTTTTCATTGTATAACTATTAGAACTTCGCATTACAAAATCAAAATCTTGCAAAAAGTTAATGCAATGTATTATAAGAACAGAAACAAAATAAAGAGAAAAATATATGGCCAAGAAACATGTAAAAAATAGACCTTTGAATATCTAGTGATAAGACTTACCAAGGAAGATAAGGATGGAGAACTAGAGCACTATGGATGCAGTAAAGTGCCATAAAGTCTTATATGATCATAACCGAGTCAAAATGAAATTTTAGAAAGATAGTAAAAACATTAGCAATGACCCTGTCAAGACTTTTCGGCTAAGGGTGTGTACCAGAAGTTTCTGATCTATATCAGAGATTAGCATCCCATCAACAAGTCGTAGAAGATATAATGTATTGTCACGACATGGTTGTGATAGAAAAATATTCTCCTCAGAAGATAAGTCTACCAGCCTTCTAATCAATTCCTCATATATATCACGAAGAAAGTACCAGTATGAGATGCCTTCCTGCATGAGGAAAATGTTAAGGTACCGGTACCTTCAACTGTTACATAAATTAATAACAAGAGTAAATGATGCCAGATATTTATGTACAGAGGGACTTCCGACATACTTGCTCAGAGTGCATAAGTAGGAAATTAGCTGTCTCCTCTAACAGTTGCCAGCCACCTTTTACAGAATACATATAGTGACAGAGAACAATGCAGAATAGACTCCTTACAAAAGTTTGCTCATTTCTCTCTTTATCATCTTGATTTTTTGATTCAAGTTTGTAGCCTTTTAACACATCAAGCTTTACAGAAGCAGCTAACCAGGCATTCCACCCGTGTTCCTATTTGCAACATTTGACTAGTTAGGTAGTACATCAAAAGATACATGTATACATATAGTGTCAAAAGTTATAGAATTATACCATGAGAGCTTCAATATTTAAAGGATTCGAATCAAGAAGATCAAGTATATCACTGATTATTTTTATTCTTGCAGAAGCATTCTTGCATTCAGACAAAAATCTAAAAATGAGAACCAAAATTTGAGGAAGGAAAAAATGGCAGTTATTTCCTTTGCTTCTATGCTTGTCAACTTGGTTATATTTCTGCAACACCTGCAAAAAACAATTCAAAGACAAATTTCACATCAAAATTTTATTCAAAGATGCAACTAGCAAACGAAAGTGACTAAATTTAATTGAGTGGAAGGACAAAATAATAATCTCTTGTTGCATCAATTACCTGTTTAGGGCTAGCACCACCAAGAAGAACATCAAACAAAGTGGCACATAAATTGTCCGACCGCGGAAATCTGAACAACCTATCAGACATAGCTGTGAAAATAGGCTGCATCCTTAAATTTGTTTTCTTGTGGATTGCTGAAAGAGATCTGGATCTTCCAACGGCAAGATTGAAAAATTTTGGCCCCTTCTTCTCAGATGGTAAACCAACCAAAAGCCTTCCTAGGAACTGTAACCCGAGCAATCGGACAGGTTCATATTCCCTGTTAAATGACGAAAATAAAAAATGTTAGTTTGACAATGAGAAGTAGAGGTCCTTTAGATGCCATAAAGGTTATTAAGGTCATCATCACACTTTAGCTTCTTTGTGTTAAATCTAAGGGAGGCATACCTTTGAAGAAGATTGACAAAAATTTGACTGCCACCAATAGAATTGATTTGTTCAAGGAAACAAGCAAGCAATAGTTTTTGAGAAATAGCACGAATAACCATATGTAGAACGTCTTCAATGCACGTCATATCCTGACTTGTTTCAAAAAATGCAATAAGAGCTTTTATATCTGTGTCTGCAATATTCTGCCTGCACACCCACCAAGGCTTTTGCATAAGAATTTTAAATGACAAAAGGAAATGAAAGTCTGCAGTATCAAAATATTTATATTAAAAAGAAATGACATATTTAAAAGCACTCTACCCCAGGCTCATTTCACCGAGACTTAATAAAAGCAGACGAATTTTACGTATTTCCTCTCTGCTAGGTCTCTCTCCAATAACTTGTTTGGTAATCGGATGCAGAAGACGCTTGCTTCCAATAGCAAATCGAGATTTAGCATTGTCCCAGTAAAATTGGCGTATTATATCAATAACGCGTGGAAGCCTACAAAGACTCTTCAGCAATCTTGGATCATTATCAAATTGCTGGATAAGAAACATGTATAATTCTCGCTGCACCTTGTAGACAGTATAGACCCAGATGAGAGGATTAAGGAAAATGCTAGATATAGCATCTTTAACCAGCAGCTCTGCTAAGCCTGCATAAAAAAAAGTCAAGTATGATTGAAATTATGTTAGCTATATGCCAAATCTCATAAAGGACAGATTACAAGAAAAGGAAACAAAGAAAAATATAAAATTAATATAAAATTCTTGACTTCCAATAAAACTAGATGACTAGTTCATGATGCATACCGCAGTTAGAAATGACATGAAACAGATGTTTCAACGCTGAAAGCGTTTCCAAATTGAGTTGCTGTGGTGGTACAGATTGAAATAAAAATCCCAGTACTCTAAATCCGGAAAGAAGATGCATTTGTTGTTGATTTGATAAATTATCATCTAAGACAGATGCTATAAGCTCAATAACCTCAGCTGTTAGACGCTCTTTTGGGATAGGCATAAGCAGTGTATGTTCAAAAAATCCACTTTCTTCATTCTCATACCTATCAGATTGAGCAATAAGCGGAAAAAACACAGATACACCCCCAACACAGTAGATTATCTGTTGAAGCAAGCGACGGGAACATAGCAGAGTACCAACCATTACAGTTGCTTCAAATGAACTCTTATCTGATGCAGGATCCAGCATTGGTGAGACATTAAACAGTTTTCTACCACTACTTGCCTGAAAAGGAAAACAAACTTTTAAGACTTTTTTCAGAAAACAAATCAAATTTTGCAACATCATTTTTTTTTCCAGAAAGGGGAGAAAACCTGTGCATTGATTCCAAAAATAATTTTGGATGCTAGACCATCCTTAGCATCAAGAATCCCACTAGGCAGCGGGTTATCATCAAAAGATGCAGCTTCATTATCAAGGAATGAGTACATGTAGCTTGGTCCCAGAGAATGGATACCCTGGACGTGCTCAGAAGAAATGGCATCATTGAACAAATAAACAGGACCAATCTGACCAAGAAAAGGAAATGAATCTTGTATGTTGTCAAGAACATTATCTCCTTCAAGTTGTGGCACTCTAGTTTTTCTACCAATTGAACAGCTTGTCAATAACTCACTCACTTTCGCATAACTGAACGATTAAAAGATGAAAGTCAGAGGAAAAATCCATCCATTAGAAGAAATAAAATCAAACTTTTCTAACATATAAGATAATGCATTCTATAGAGACAAAAAAATTTAAAAAAAAAAAAAAGAACTGGACCTGCATCTTTCAGATGATACAAGATCACCATTAATGTAACATCTCAAAACGCTGCCCCCAGAAAATGCTCTTCCAACACTATGAGTAATACAAAGAAAATGCCATTTCTTTCTGACTAGATTAACATGCAGCTGAACACAATGTCGTTTCAGATTGACTGACTGCAAAAGACAAGAAAAACAAAACTCACCAATTGCATGACGCCAGCGGTAATCTTAACAGCATAAAGTGAAAAAAAGAAAAAAGAATGAAGGGAAATTGAAGTGCAACAAGTTAACCACTGACTAATTCCTCATCAGAATGATTCAATGCAAAGCATTCTCAGCATCAACATAAATAAAGCATATCAACATAAATAAAGCATACTTTACCTCATATATAAGCTTGTCCTTTGCAAGAACTGCCAAGCATCCTCTTCCATTTTCAGTGAGAAAACTAAAAAGTTCCATGGTTCCATTTCTGGGGAAGTTTTCTACCCTAAGCCAACAAGAAAATGAGAAACCCTTATTGAGAGGCCACTGCACAGGTGTTTTGATTATGATCCCCTACATACAGAAAAGATAGTTTATCAGCCACAAGTCCCTTGGAAAAAGTAAAACTGAATTAGGCCTTGCAATAGATGTTGCAAGAGCAGCTAAACATGCAACATGTAAGATTATAGAAAATCATATTATTAATTTCCTTATACTACAGAACTTGCCTATACATACATCAAGTGGAAAAAGTAATTCAAAATGAAATCAGAATAAGAAATCAATCAGTGAGTAAAAATTAAAATCTCAATGGCTGCCAGCTTCCAGTGTGTTACAGAAACTGTGGTTCTTTAGCTATAGGTATTTGGTAACACCAGTGATGAAACATTTATATCAAATTTTTGCACAGTGAGAAGAACAAGAAAGCTGGACCGCGCAATTAGTTAAATCATAAGAATAGGCCTACCACAATTTTAAAAGATCATACAGGTCATTTAAAATACTGAAGATTCTATATGCCTGGTTCTACCCATTCATAGAATCAAGGTATAGCACCTTTACACACAAAATTCAGAAAACGACCATCAGACATAATAAGATTCATCATACATCTTTTGAAGCAAAAGAAATATATCTCTCTCTCCACATGCACTGACAAACACAAAGGAAAATGTTCCTAGTCTTAAACAAGACAAGTTTGTTCTTAAGTTGCTTTACAAGAAGCTGTATGGACTTACAGAATCATTTCCATTAAGATCAAAAAAGGCAGTTGGTCCCTTCTCTTTTAGCATTGACAAAATACTGCTCAACAATAATGAGCAGAATTGCTGCCTCGTACCTACTTTCTCACTTCGGAGGAGTGCAAATATTTTGCGGATATCCTTCCCAGATATACTATGCCCACCAATGACCTGAATCAATTGGGCAATTAGCAAAATGATGCTATCATTATCTTCTTGAGAAAACCAATCAAGAAGAAAATGAAGCATTCCAGCTCTAACACTTGAAGCTCGATTAGAAATGGAATCCCTAAGCAATTGTTGAAACACATTAAGCCCGTAATGCTTCAGCGAGTCACTGCTCTGCCCAATCATAAAACAGCAAGTAATGATGTACCTTTTTTTTTTTATATACATAAAATTTGTATTAAGAGATGCAAAATTCAGACTAGAAAATATATGATCAAATAGACGCAAACAACCCAAGTGAAATGAATAACCAACCTTCTGTAGAACACTCAGATAGAGTATGATAACATCTTCATTCTGTTGAAAACAGAGAAAGCAAATTTATATATGAGAAGCAAGACCAGGCATTCAACTTCATAACTGAAGGTTACCTAACACTCAGCATGAATGAAAAAAATATCAAAAAGAAAAGGAGCAGAGTAGTTCATCATAAGGCATTATTAGATAGAAGAAACCTGACTAAAAAAACATAACTTTCAAGAGAAGAACAAGTCACCTGTATAAGAGGGTTACTTTTAATATCAAACTTTCCATCAACAAGCATATCAAGCAATGCATTTAAAAGCCCTTCACTTGGACGCCACTGGCAAAAATCCAATAGCAAATTTTGCAATGTCTGATAACCCTTGCCAACAAGAGCTCTAAATGCTGTCTGCAATAATAAATTAGCAAGTCAAGAAGTACAATTGCTATGCATTGACATGGTGCATGAAAATAGAAGAGAAAAGAAAAAAGATTTGCAAGGCAGCAGGTAAGTATGCATTCATTTCACCTTATCCACTAGAAAAAAGAGCTTTTCACTCTTTTTTGTTTCACTTGGTCGTAATTCAAGAACAGCTTGTTAGCACTAAAAAGGTTATTTTATATCTACTACGACAAGCTCAGAATTCAGGTTTCTTCAATAAGCTACTTCGAGCTTTTTCAAAGTTTTAAAATGTTAAATGTACCCTACTTTTATTTTAGGAAAATCTTTTTTCATAGTTTTATTAAAAAGAACCTCTACATTTATTCAACCAACAACTTTTGAATTAAAGTTCTATTTCACAAGCTTTACTCCTATAAGCTTTACTTTCATAAGCTCTATTTGAAAAGTACCCAACAAAAAAGACTAAAAATGACACAACCAACTAATTCTAGCTATCAACTTTCCTTTGTTTTATATATATATATATATATATGAAGAGGAAACTAAATAAATATTTATTAAACAGAAAGAAATAAGGCTACAAGGAGGAGAACAAGCTGTCCACAAAATCTAGAAACAAGAAGAAGCAAAAAGAAGATCTATTAGTGAAGCTTACAGCAAGCAAAAGAGCTATGACCAACAAAGATTCAACCAAATTCACAGTAGCAAGATATCACCTTTACTATAGATAAGCTTGATCTGAATCAGTAATACTTCGTGGAGACCATCGTCTAAGACTCTTAAACAAACACCCATAACTGGAAAGATCAATAAAAGCTGTAAACAGCTAACTGCCTTACGTATAGGACTTCAAATTAACATGTTTCAAATTCAACTCCATTCAACAAGTCATAACTGCCACTACTTGGCCTGCAATAATAAATCCTCATCACCATCTTAATAGCGAAGTATATTTTTGTCTACCCAAGCCTTTATAAGACAGGTGTCCACAAAATTATACATTTTATGTAGGACTAAAACGTACTATGACCCTCCTCTATGTTTATGTCAGTCACACAATTTTTATACAAATCTAAAAGATGTAATAAAAAACAGCAGGTAAACACATCTAGAAACTTTTGCTAAAAGAATACCAATACGTATTCCAAAAGACAGCAAAAAATTTGAACACAATTAAAAAAAACTAACCAAAATCTATACAAATTTATTTTTTACCATTCCACTCCATAGAAGATACAGAGATCAGAACTGAAGCAGTTAAAACCATTCAATTTCGAAGAAACTTTTGATCACCATGAATTAGCTTCCAATTTTCTCAAACAGTTAATATTTTCTCAGGCAGTTTAAATAACTAGCTAAGATAAGAAATAGTATCCTAAAGAAAGTAAATTCAACCGGTTATTTACCTCTGACAGGATAGTCAGAAAATGTAACAATCAATCATCTGAGAAAGGATAACAAACCAACAAATAAAAAAAATAAAAAATAAAAGTATACCTTTGAGGCATCATTACTTGCAAGAAGAGAGGTTAGTGTTTGAAGGACATTCAAAACCAACTTTTCGCCATTTGCCTCATCAAGATTACCATTCAGCAAAGAGACAACATGTAAAAAGCACTCTCCATCACGAAACAAAGCCTGATAGTACTGAAGGAAAAAGATATTCAGTTAGACATTGATAACATCAAAACCACCGAAGAGCCATCTTGCAGAAATAAAACAATGACTCAACTAGGAGTGGAAATTAAATCACTGCAGGAAAATATACCAATCGATCGGTAGAGATCATGTCTCTCATTCCAACCAACAGATCAATTGAAAGTTCCGTAAAACTTTTTTCCCATTCCTTTATATGCGTAAACATTTCTAAATACTTTGAACATAATTGCAACTTTGGTGTTCGGTCATTGTCAGTTGATGGTACAACCTAAAGAGAAGAGCAAAGAAAGGTTTAGTTTTTTTTTACAATGCATGTTAACAATAAAGAGACAGTCAATACATGAGGAATTATGTATTGACAAAAATTTAAATTGAAAGAAAAAGTTGTACCTTCATGAGGTCAAGAATGTACTTAAGCACATTATTTCTCAAACTTTCCTCCCAAAATAAATCAAACAAACAGTCAATACATGAGGAATTATGCAAAACCAAACTCCTAGCATCATCCGTTATTGACCAAAACTCCACAAAGAGCTCCATGCATGTTTCCATGCATTGGTGCCAGCTCTGTGCTGTCTCACAAGAATCAGAGCTCTGATAATTATGCCCAGAAGAGCTTTCATTGCCAGACCTTCTAGATTCTTGGGCCTGAATGCAGGCAACTTTAAGCACCCGGGGAACCGCATTGAGAGTTTTAAAGGAAGCAACAGTTTTCTCAGATGAAAGCTGTAATATACGATGCAGACTCTTTGCAAGAACATTAGCAATCTCAGGATTACAAGCACATTGTTCAAGAGCATCTAGTATGGCAGAAGATTCAGGCTGCCAGAAAAACAGGGGAAAATAAAGTAAGCAAGAATCCCAGAAAAAGGATGATCACAGAGTTAACTTCAAGAAAAAGAAGGGCAATCCATCATCATGAAAATACACTCCAGCAACAAGGCCCAAGCTTTGGGGGGGGGGGGGGGGGGGGGGGGGGGGGGGGGGGGGGGGGGGGGGGGGGGGGGGGGGGGGGGGGGGGGGGGGGG